>CM046532.1:2851958-3154458 GCA_024713555.1 Spirodela polyrhiza
CGGTTTCACCCGCGTGCTTCGCCCTGTAGTCCGTTCTTCCTTTTCTTTTAAAAGGCGACTCCATCTTACTGGAATTGCATCAAAACGCCGGATCTTGGCAAGAGTTCCTCGCAGACTTAGGAGCTTGGGGAGGACGCAGAGAAACCCATTTTCGGATGTTCCTAGCCGTATTTTCTGCTCGGCGGCTGATCTCGCCGCGGACGCTGCTGCCCGTGGCGCGGGAGATATGCCCGTTGCTGCTTTGGCCCCCCAGCCTCGCAAGATTGGTGCGCTGCCTCGGATGAGTTGCTGGTTTGGTCGTGTTTTTTGTGTTGGATTTGTCCATCCCGGACATGCGACCCAGGGCGCCCGAGTTCCGGCGCCCCGCAAGAAGGCGGTTCGTGGGTTGGACCTGGTGCCTCCTGCTGGTGTTTTCAGCGTTGGGTACGATGATGTTGATGATGCGGCCCCACGGGTGTCCCCCAAAACAGGTAAGCGAAGAGGGCACTCCCAGTCACTGACGGAATTCATTTCATTCTCCTCGTTAGTCTTGTGGGCTCATGGCTTATCTGACTTCTCCTTGTTCCTCTCTCAATCGGCTGAGGCCGCTGGAAAGGGTTGGTTGATGTATTTTTCATTAGTAGATGATTTTGGAGGGGGCCATGCAAATCCTGGGCTACCTCTCCCGTTGATCTTCGACAGACGGGAGGCTTCTGGCGTATATGTTGGCGTTTAAATTAGCACCCATGATAAGTCAGACAACGATGATTCGTAGCTTCATATATGCATCTAACCAGGCGAACATTTAGAGTAATGTCTAGATGGGAACATAGGGAACACCACAAGCAAACAGTTACACGAACAAATAGGCGATCGATCAGCAACGAGAGAAAAAAAACTACGGGCGAGAGCGAGAGATCATCAATCCTTGTGATCACGAGGGGTGGTCCGCCGCCTCCACGATGTTCTTGTAGACGTGCCTCCCATTGGGGTGGTTCCTGAGGCTCCGCGAACGAGCCCTGAGAGCCTCCACCAGCCTCTGGTGCAGCGGCGGCGCCACCATCTGCGCACAAAGGTGCAACATATTCTCGTTGAGTAAGCGTCATAGTCCATCCTTGTTCTTGGGCAGGTGTGAGTCCAAGAGGAAGAGGAATAGGGCGAAAGGGTCGCACCTTGGAGATCCTCAGCGCCGCGTTGACGACGAAGTTCCCGTAGGTGTCCTGGGCGATCTGGATGAGCTTCTTGTGGGAGACCAGGTCCTTTAGGAAAAGCAGCCCGCCAGCAGAGGCCATACACTTCTCCACGACGTGGCTGCCACTCCTCTGCATGGAGAGTTGGACCAGGTGGCTCCTCAGCTTCCAGCAGAGCCTCTCCTCGTACTCCTCCTCCCCCAGGTTGAAGATGTGCTGGACGACGTAGTTCCTGTCGCCGGCGCCGGAGATCTTTAGGTGCAAGAAAACCGGAAAAGCAAAAAAGCGGGGAAGAAGATGACCGCAGGAAAACCCAAGAAGCCAAAATCTCCGCTCGTACCCAAAGGGATCCTGGGCGAGGCACGGGGAATATGATATTATCTCAGCCAGGAGCAGGTGCTTGGTCGCCGGCGGTGCATGGTCGATGATCTTGACGAGGCTGACGCACCCCCGATTGTTCTTGGCGACGGTCTTCAGATTGTCCAGGGCCGCAGCGTATATAAACTGGGGGCACATTTAGAGAGTTTTAGCGCCTCTGGGCAGCCGTCGAGTGAAGAAAAAAAGGGGAGGGGCCGGTTTGTTTAAGAGCGTCGTACCATGTTCTGCTCGCTGCTGAGGCGACTCAAGCACTCCTTGATGAGCCCGGAACCGTGCTTGTTGATCATGAGCTCGGCGGCGCGTTCGAAGAGAGCGAAGGTGAGTCTGCTGATCAGGGCCGGCCACGGTCTGACCAACAGGAGGAGCTGTCGCACCCATTTCACCCTGCAGACAGAAAAAAGTGGCTAATTAGTCCCCACGTAGGCTGAGGAGGAAGAAGAAGAAGAATAACAAGGTAGACCCACCCCAGTGCGTTCTTTGCCGTCTCCAGCAGCTGCTTCTGGTGGACCACCACCTCTCTCACGACGACATGTAGGATTTCCTCGTCACAGAATGAAATAATCTTGCGTACGAGGTACTGCCCCACCTCGTCAACCGCGAGCCTGAACACGAAGCCCAGAATTACTTGCACCGAGTTGCTCACACGATGCTTGTCCCCGTACTCCAGGAGTCTCTTCCAGTGCTCACTGGCGTGCTTATCCATGGCCGCCAAACACGCTGCCTCGCGCAGATTCTGGCCAAGAGGCTGGCCGTAGAGGACTACCCGATCGACGATCTCCACAAGGAACGGCAGCGTCTCGAGCGAGTAACCGGTGGAGCTGGACGGTGCGTGCTGTCGGGCGAGATGTTCACGGTCCTCTTCCTCCTTCCCCTCCTGACCCATCCTCCGGAGAGTATTGAAATGTTGGATGAAGCCAGGGGAGACGACGGCCTTCCCATCTGGACTGGTTCGGCCCCTCTCGGCAGGGTCCGGTGAAGCTATGAGTCCCAGCTCGGGGCATCCGCCAGGGAGTTTGGGGTATCCAACGCGAGGCGAAGAAAGGCCGGGGGGCGGCAACTCCAGCCGCGGGGGTGTAAAACTTATCCCCTTCCACTTCCAGGAGAAGATGGCTGCCGGCGACGTCAGGACGTATCCCATGGGGGAGCCGCCTCCACCCCTCTGCGGCCCGCTCCCGTTGGTGTCGCTCCTGGTGGCCAAGCTTTCTCCAGGATGGGAGGAACCCATCGGATACGAACCCGTCTGGGAAGAACTTCAAGGGTCGGCTGCGACGGCGGCACAAGGCGGCAGGAATTGCACCGGCGGTGGGTCAAGAAAAAGAGGAGGGGGGGAGAAGAGCAGGAGAACCCTGAGGGGAGTCGACGGGAAGAGGGGGAGGGGGTCTCTAGAAATATATAGTCCCAAAGGGAGCCCGCCAACTTTCAAATTTCCGGGGTTTTGCGGGAGCTGGTTGTCGTCCGATGCATCAGGCGAATCCCAGCGGGCTTCGATTAAGGAAACTCTCAGCAACATGTGAGGAAATCCTTGCCCTCCGTCTATCTGCGTCCCCTGCATGGGGCTAGATTTCAGGAAGGATCCTATTCCCCCCCGGCTGTTGCGCAACCAGAAGCTGTTAGTCAACCGCTGTTCCGGTGCGGGACAAGACAACTCCCCGTGCGATTCGGAAGGATCTCACCGGCTTTAGAGAGCAAACAAGCGAGCGAGCGAGAGAGAGAGAGAGAGAGAGAGAGAGAGAGAGAGAGAGAGAGAGTAAACAGCGAAATAATAATCAGCCCAAGGCGAGCATGTACCTCAAAATAGAGCCATAAACAGTCAAAAGTCAAACCCCCTAATGCCCGAACATGGTCAGTGCATATAGGACCGAGCTTCGGCAGCTTGGTTTCCTCTGTTGTATTCTCATTCTTTCTATTTTCGGTTGGCCCTTCACGTACGCCTTCTACTGCAGCGTTACCGGATCGAATGATCGACGTAAAAATAGTAGGTTCTTGAGCACACACGGTAGGAGTAGATTAACCGACACCGCGCCAAAACCAAACGGCAAAGCAGGAAGTATTTATTCATCATAAAATAATAGTTAACTTCGTTTGCATATATTTCCTTGTGAAAATCTACAGTGTACGTGAGGACTGCCTAAAGTCAACCATGTCAACCACTTGATCACTATTCTGAAAAGAAAAGTCTTTTCAAGACGTGGTTCAATCCTTTGTTCACATCAACCCAGCTTACGCTAAGGAAAAGAACGAGGTGGTAAACCTACCTATATTGAACAACAAGAACAACGACATGGAGAGGGAGCCGGAACATTGCTGACTCGTCTGTTTGACTTGTGATTTTTTCGATGTAATAAACTGTGAGGAAGTATTAATCAGGACTTAATATGGGCATTGGTGAGAATAACTTTCCTTTTCTATTCCTGATTGATCAACCGTTTTTCAAGCTGATCCTCGATTGAATGGTGGTGAAGAATAACCCAAAGGCGAGTCTTATCTTTTTACTAATCATAGGGAGGTGGAATCTGTGGACCCATGAGAAGGAAAAAAGTGCTTGTTATCATATAAATTGTTTGGTGTTTATGTGCATCTTTAATCGGAATGGATGTTGTGCATTAGTATCCTCCATTTTGCATATAGTTTCCACTCTTTATACTTTATGTAATTCTTTCTTTAAATTTTTTTACGGAAACATGAACGTTTTTGACTCTCTCATTCCGCACTGATCTTAGGTACCGTCTAACCCAAAAACCCGTGAAGGTCAGCCGTATTATGAACTTTATTCGTCCCTCAAACACATTTCATACAGGTGGAAAACATGCGTTTTTGCAGGAGATAACCGAAAAGAGGATCCAACGTCAACCCACCAGGCTACCAGCGGCGTGGTTCTTCTGCCTGGTGATCTTCCTCGTGACAGTCTCCCTGGCGGGGGTCATGTTCCACTTCTTCCGCTGCGGGTGTTCCGGGTCGTCCTCCGGCGGCGCCGCCGCGAAGAAGGGCAGAGAGCGGATAAGCTGGGGGATTCCATGACTGACCGATCGCCCACACACGCCGATCAGAACTCGGGGAGGAGGATGGATCTAGGCATCCCATCTGTTGGTCAACGGTGATTAAATTAATTGATCAGATGTAACATTATCGTGACGATTTTCAATAAAATATTGTTGAGTAAATAACTTGCGTACTCTGTAATCAGCCAATATTCATTGAGTTTAAAATAGTCATTTAAATTAAATGAAAATAATTTGTGTAACCGTTGACCATAATATTGGGCACGTGCCCAATTTGGCCCTTGACGGTTTAACAGTGAAAAGTGGGGCCCCTTCAAAAGTTTCCAAAACCTAGCCCATCTCAAGATTTTCGGCGGCCCAGAGACGGCATTTGGATCCCTCCGCGGGCTTTTCCTTATTTTTGATGGAGATGATGCTGGCAGGAAAAATAAGAACAAAAAATAGCGGCAGCTATGTGGGATTTCCTTCTCGTGACTATCTATGGGTGGCTCCAAGGAGAAAACGGCCGCTGTACGCCCCCACGGCAGGGAGCCCTGTATTGGGCTTGTTTTCCTGCTCCGTGCACGTTGCGGCGAAGACCCGAGCGGCCATCCCTCTCGTCTTCCTCTCCAGTCGGTTTCACCCGCGTGCTTCGCCGTGTAGTCAGTTCTTCTTTTGATTTTAAAAAGCGACTCCGTCTTGCTGGAATGGCATCGAAACGCCGGATCTCGGCAGGAGTTCCTCGCAGACTTGCCGCTTGAGGAGGACGCGGAGAAACCCATTTTCGGATGTTCCTAGCCGTATTTTCTGCTCGGTTGCTGATCTCGCCGCGGATGCTGCTGCCCGTGGTGTGGGAGATGTGTCCGTTGTTGCCTTGGGCTCCCAGCCTTGCAAGATTGGTGCCCTGCCTCGTGTGAATCGCTGGTTTGGCCGTGAGTTTGGCGTTGGATTTATCCATCCCAGACATGCGTCGCAGGGCGCCCGAGTTCCGGCGCCCCGCAAGAAGGCGGTTCGTGAGCTGGATCTGGTGCCTCCTGCTGGTGTTCTTAGCGTTGGGTACGATGATCTTGATGATGCGGCCCCGCCGGGAGGCCCCAATACTGGTAAGCGGAGAGGGCACTCCCAGTCACTGACGGAATTCATTTCCTTCTCCTCATTGTCTTGTGGGCTCGTTGCTTATTTGACTTCTCCCTGTTCCTCTCTCAATCGGCTGAGGCCGCTGGAAAGGATTGGTTGATGCATTTTTCATTGGTAGATGATTTGGGAGGGGACCTTGTCAATCCTGGGCTATCTTTCCCGTCGGTCTTCGACAGGAGGAAGGCTTCTAACGTAGATGTCGGTATTGAGGTTAGCACCAATGTTAATGCGGATAACCAGATTTATTTGGTCGCTCTGCCGGTGCTGAACATCACCCTAAATCTCTGGTGGGTTGCCGGATTCTTCCACTGATGATGGAAGAGCATATAAGAGCAAGTGTTCTTGATGCAGTTGTCAGTTATCTTTCTCTTGGTGTCATTTATATTTTCATTTCTAAAGTAGAATCTTCTTTAGAAGAAGAAGAAGAAGAAAAGGGAAGAACTTTGCGGCTGAGGTTTTTTCCTGGGCCATGATCTTGACAATTCAAAGAAGATTTCTTCGTTGATTCTTCGTTGCCCTGTGATGAACAGTCCTGTGAGATGGGCTTTTCTTGGATGCTATAAGGCTTCTCATTAAGGATCCAAAATTACTTGCATCTGGACTGATACCCGGAATATTGAGAAAGATTCGCATGGTTTAGTCATCTTTACGATACCTGTCATGGACCAACTGGAGAAGAAGCGTGTACCTGTTCTTGAGCTCGAGCCTGGCCCTGTAGATTTCCCCATCAGTGGAGAGAAGTAGGCTGATCCACGGTAGGGAGGGAGCCTGGAGGAGTGCCTGCTTGGTTGGACAAAGAGTTGGACCTAATCTGGTTGCCTATGATTCCCCTAAAAATGAGATGTATTGCATTGCCTCGGTGAAGATGGGTAATATTCAAGGAACGTTCTTCATCCTCCATTGCTTGGCTTCAACGTATCAGCATCCATCCAATGATATATTAATTTAGGAATTTACGGTAGAAATCATACCAGTAGACTCTTTATACATTGATAAGGGAACTCTAATTTGTCAGGGCTGAAAAGCATGAGCTCTGTCCGGCTCAACATGCAGTTACCCGAGTGACCTGATTGCCCAAAGTATGACTATGCTTTTGGCTGCATTTTTATACCACACGGTTGATTGCATCAAAACACTTAGAGAGAGAGAGAGAGAGATGAGAGTTATGAGAATCATGATCTACGCATACACATGGTTTATTTATCCTAAGATGCCCAATTTTTATTGTTATTTACCGTGTCATTTCCTTTTCAGCTATGGATTACTTTCTCCGAAAATCATGATCTCTGCGCGAGATTACCTGAGAGTAGCTGAATTTTCGATCTCCTATTTCATCATTGTCAAGCCATGATCGTCCTCTGCTCTCTGCATGCTTGGATCCGTTTTTCTCTTACTTTCAGGAGGCAGAAGAGATGACCCCCTTCCCTGTTCATCTTATTGGAGCTGGGGCCATACAACAGTTTGATCGGATCGCATCGATGCCTCTCAGCAAAGAGCGCACACCCATGCAGATAACTTAAAAAAATAATAATAATGTATTCCCCTGACATCTGCCGGTGGCTTCATGGACCATTGCTTTGGCCTGAGACATCCTGCTGTTTGTTTATTTTCTTTCTTCGCTGAATTCTGCCATCTCTGCTGATGGGCCGCAATAATCTTGGCTGTAATGCCGCAATTTTATCGGAAAATCTCTGAAGAGAAAGCTCATTAAGTTTTTAAGAATTATTATTCTGTGTCCATATTCGGTAATTTTCCTTGCTCATAATACGGAGATTAGGCCTGCAGATTACTTCCAATCTTATACAACCCGTGATATTATTTTCTTGCCTTTTTTAATTTTTTTCAAAGAAGGATCTTTCTAAAGCTTCATATCTGCTGAATTCTTGATTTTGCCAAATGCCCCGCTTGGAATTCATCAGGAGGCAATATATAATATATATGAAGATTCATGATCTCCCCCACTTGTTTGTTCTTTCTCTCAGGACTCTAGAAGATTGAGCAGAAGGTCGCAGGGTGAGGCCTTTGACTTGAGTGGGGAGCTGTCGAGTGCCACGTCTTTCGCCCGGCAGCTGGTCGAACAGATGACCCTCGCCAAAGCCTACCTTGTCGTGGCCAAGGAGCATGGAAACCTGAAGCTCGCCGGGGGTCTCAGTTCACAGATCAGGAACTGCCAGCGCCTTCTCTCTCAGGCCGCCATCGGAGAAAAACGGATCACCCTTGAAGAGGCCCAGCCCGTCATCGGCAAGCTGGCGAAGCTGATCCTCAAGGCCCAAGAGTCCCACTTTGACATTGCGACCACCCTAGTGACGCTTAAGAACCACATCCAGGCCCTGGAAGCCCGGGTCAACGCGGCAACGGTTCAGAGCGCAGAATTCGGTCAGCTGGCATCCGAAGCCGTGCCCAGATACATACACTGCCTGAGCGTGAAGCTCACGGTGGACTGGCTCAGCAGTTCCTCCCTCAGGAGGCTCGAGGAGGACCGGAGGAACCCAGTTCGGCTCGCGGACAACAGCCTCCACCACTTTTGTGTGTTCTCTGATAATCTGCTGGCCGCATCAGTGGTGGTGAATTCCACCGTCTCCAATGCGGATCACCCCCAGAAGCTCGTGTTCCATGTGGTGACGGACAGTGCCAACTACAGGGCCATGGGGGCCTGGTTCCTCGTGAACAGCTGCAGAGGCTGCACAGTGGAAGTTCGAAGCATGGAGGAGTTCTCCTGGTTGAACGCCTCCTACTCACCGACGGTGAAGCAGCTTCTGCAATCCGAACAATCCATGGCGGGGGGCCACCTTGGGAACCCGAAGCTTGATCCCCCGCTGAGCCACCTGCGATTCTACATCCCGCAGATGTTCCCGTCGCTGGAGAAGGTGGTCTTCCTCGACGACGATGTCGTGGTTCAGAAGGATCTGTCCGCCTTGTTCTCGCTGGATCTTCGAGGGAACGTCAATGGGGCTGTCGAGACTTGCCTGGAGGCCTTCCACAGGTACCACAGGTACCTCAATTTCTCAGACCCGCTGATCAGCTCGAGATTTGACCCGCAGGGTTGCGGATGGTCCTTTGGGATGAACGTTTTTGATCTGGTGGCGTGGAGGAAGGCCGACCTGACCGCGGTTTATCATCGCTGGCAAGAGCGGAACTCCAATGGCGTGCTCTGGAGGACTGGAACCCTGGCTCCGGGTCTTCTGACGTTTCACGGCCTGACGGAGCCGCTGGATCGGAGATGGCATGTTCTAGGGTTAGGGTTCGACCCGGATATCGACGATCGATTGATCGAGAGCGCGGCCGTCGTCCACTTCAGCGGGAGGATGAAGCCGTGGTTGAAGATGTCCATCGCGAGGTACAGGCCTCTCTGGGAGCGCTACGTCGACTATAGCAACCCCGACATCCGCAGTTGTCTTGCTCAGTCGCCGCTCTGATTGGTAGTAGCAGGGTTGATCGTCGCACGTCGTCGCCCCGTCGGGCAGAATTCAATTTTCCCTTTTGAGATGGTGAAATCTTCTTCTGTGAGATGTATTTATATGGGAAGAATTTTTGTAGCTCAGCCGAAGAGCTGCTGATGATCGATGGGAAAAAAACAGAGGGGGACTGCAGAATTTCTTGCTGTTCGTACTCGAGCTCGTGATGGCAAATCTGAAACCTTCAGAAGGGCATCTGTCCTCCATGGTTCACCTTTTCAGCTCTCCCTGCGGAGGTGGTGGCTCCTGATCCTGTCAAGCTTCCCCCGTGACTCCTCCCCGCGGCGGAGCCCGTGAGCTCATTTGCTTCCCTTATCAGAAACGGCAGGATGGTCATGGCGACGGAATGAAAGAGGCTGCGATCCTGAGAATTTCCATGATGTGATCTCACTGTAAAGAGGATTCTTCAGATGATCCGCCCTTTTCGTCCTTTCTTTCGCCTCTCTCTTCGAACCCGTCTGCTTGCAGCTACCCTGGTTTCCCCATGATCCCTGCAATGAGAGCCTCGGGAAGCACGGGAGGAAGAGGAAGGCACGGAGTGCTTTTGCCGTTCTATATATCCGGATCAGAGGGCCCCGAACTCACTAGACAAGCTCGGAAGATGGGGACTGGTCGTAGAATCCCCTGCCTTCTTCTGCTCCTCGCGATCGGCCTCTTCTTCTGCCCTGGCTCGAGCTCCTCCGACCATGGCAATCCACGGCTTCCAAATGCGGTGGTGGTGGGAACCGTCTACTGCGATACCTGCTTCCAGCAGGAGTTCTCCAGGACCAGTCACTTCATCTCAGGTGGGTTTCGCTCTGCATGCTTCTCCTGGTAAGGAACGGCCATTGAATCTCCCCTGAGATGGAGGAGCTCTGCTCTGCTCTGTTCTGCCTGCAGGTGCCGTCGTCGCCGTCGAATGCGGCGAGGAAGAAGCGGCGGCTGCAGCGGCGGCGAAACCCATCTTCAGGGCGGAGTCGAGGACCGACCAGGACGGCGTGTTTGCCGTCCGCCTGCCGCCGCGGATAAGCAAGCACTTGCGGAGCATACAGTCCTGCTCGGTGAAGCTGGTCAGCAGCAGCGAGCCCTTCTGCGCGGTGGCGTCCTCCGCCACCCCTTCTTCGTCTTCCCTGCGGCTCAAGTCGGCGAAGCCGGGTCTCCACATCTTCTCCGCCGGGTTCTTCACCTTCAAGCCCCTTGAGCAGCCGGAGCTCTGCTACCAGGAGCCTAGCCTCGCCGACTCCCCCCAGCTCGGCGCCTCCAAGACCTACGCCGGCCTCCCACAGCTTCCTTCTCTTCCGTCTCTCCCGCAGTTGCCGTCTATCCCGCAGTTGCCCTCTATCCCGCAGCTGCCGACGCTTCCGCAGCTGCCGACCCTGCCCAGCTTGGCAAACCTGGGACTGCCGAACGTGCCGCGACCGCAGGCCACCCGCAGCGCCGCCTCGTTCATGGACCAGAAGCAGGACCGCCCAGTCTTCTTCTTCCCGTCTCCGCCAAACCCCTACCAGTCTGCGCCGCCGGTTCTCCCCACCATCCCCTACAAGTCTCTGCCGCCGATTCTCCCCACCACCCCTTACCAGTCACCGCCGTCGGTTCTCCCCACCAACCCCTTCCAGTCTCCGCCGTCGGTTCTCCCCATCAACCCCTTCCGGTCGCCGCCGTCGGTTCTGCCCTCCAACCCCTTCCAGTCGCCGCCGTCAGTTCTCCCCTCCAACCCATTCCAGTCGCCGCCGCCTTCCGTCCAGCTGCCGCAGTTTCCCTTCCCGCAGAACCCCTTCTTCCCGGGCGTTCCCCCGTCTTCTGCTTCTTCAGAGGGCGGCGCGGCCGCAACTCCGTGACCGCCCCTGCTCAGCTGGACGGACCAGTCGCCGTCTTCGGAATAAGCAGCAGCACAGCAGAAACTCCGGTCGGAATAACAGACGAGCTTCCGTAGTAGCCTGTATAGATGACGTCCTCATTTGCATCTTCAGCGCTGTCGCTTCTAACGACTACAGTATAGAATCATCGGTGTCAGTTCTTCTTTCCGTATCAAACAATCAGAAACTTGAGTTTTGGAACAGAGCGCCAAAATCTTTGGGCTTGGGCTGGTCAGAAAAACCACACGGCCAGGCCGTCCGCTGTCGCCGGAATCCGGGTCGTCGTCGACAGGTTCGGCGGGGGGGGTTTGGGATCCCGTTAAAAACCGGCGGCGGTGACCGCTTGCTCGCCGGATAAACATGATCTCCGGCGGCGCAGCCCACACCTTTCGGCCGGAAGGAGCCAAAACGGAGGTGGGCGGGCGGCGGCCCGCGGGGGCCACGTCGAGCGGAAAGTGAAAGACGGAGCAGAGGGAGAGGATAAAGCTCCCGTTGTCGTCGTTGTCGTCGTCGTTGTCGTCGTTGTCGTCGTTGTCGTCGTCGTCGTCGTCGTTGTCAGTGGGCCGATGCCCACCGCTCCTCCGTGGAGAAACCGAAGCCTCTCCTGGATCCACCTGGGTCGCTTCCACCATGGTGGCGCTTCAGGATCAAACTAGCGTGTTGACCGAGAACTACTTTCTACTGGGTCCGCGTTGACAGGAACCTGGGTGAATCGATCATTTTCGATGTCGGAAGCAGACGAAGAAGAAGAAGAAGAGGAAGAAGAAGAGTCCAGTGTCCCGGAAAGTCTTTTTATGTACAGGGGCTGAGCTGAATTTCCATTTTCAAAGCATCTGTATGTACATCATATTTACAGGAGTGTAGAACAAGCACGATCATGGTTCACTGTGCATCGAACAGATAGCTTTAGGGTGGGTTCTTTCTATGTCTGGTCCACGGGCCGGTCCCCTTGGACAACAAATGGCAGCGCGGCGGCCAGCGACTGCTGTACTTGTGATGGGTTTCTCAGGGCACTCAGAGAAACCCCCTCCTCCCCCGCCGCCGCTGGAGAGAGTAAGGAACAGAGAACAGATATGTACATCCACGGCCGGAGTTGCAGAGAGAGATCTAGGAGTAGGGCCTGAGCAGCCCGAAGTTGCAGAGAGACTTGGACTTGAACAAGCCGCCGAAGAGGAAGCGCGTGGGGGACTCCTGCTGGGGCCGGAGCTGCTCCGGGTTCCCCTTCACCTGCAGCACCGTCAGGCCGATCGCCTGCCGCACTGCGTCGATGGTCTTGGCGTCGACGGCGCTCCCGCCGGCGTCCCGCACGTAGAAGGTGTTCACCGCTTTGCCGCCCCTCGTCGTCACCTCCGCCCGCGTCACCGTCAGACTGTTCTCGCGGAAGATCCTCGTCACGTCGGACAGCAGGCCGACCCTGTCGCCGGTGCACAGCTCGAGCTTCAGATCCTGCAAAAATCAAGCAGCAGCAGCGACAAACAGAAGAGAAGGATCCAGGGGGTCATCGAGAGGAAGAAGAAGAAGAAGAAGACAGGAAGGAGGTGGAAGGAAGCCCACCCACCTCGGACACCCGCCTCTCGATGGCCGCTTCGAGGCACTGGATCACTCGTTGCCTCTCCGCCTCTGAGTTGACCGGGGATCCATCCACGTGTCGGATGTAGAATTCCTTCACGGTGATCGGAAGCAAAAAAAATAATAATAAGTACCAGGGCTGAACAAGAAGAACGCAGCTAGCTTGCCAGCAGGAAGCAAGCTACCTGATAAGCCCCGGGGCCTTCGATGCCGATGTTGGCGTGGAAGACGACGTACTGCATGTCTGTGAGAGTGCAGACCGTGTCGAACAGGAGCTTCGGCCTGTCCTTGCACCGAATGGTGACCACCGAGTAATCTTTATCCTGCCAGTTGACCACAGTCACATTGGGCCTGGGCTTCTCGTCGTCGGCGCCGGCGCCGCCCTGGTCTGACCTCTCGTAGTCCCGGTCGTCGAACATCATCTGGTGGAGCCGCCGCTCGGTGTGGGTGGCCCCAAGGGAGACGGCGGTCCTCGCGCCGCGGTTCTTGTTGCTGCCCTTGAGGACGTTGCGGAGGAGCTCCTTGATCTTGGCGAGCCTCTCCGGGTCGGTGATGGCGGCGCCGCTGGCCTCGTCGGTGACGTGCATCACCGCCGCCGCCCTGGTGTTGTGGGTCCACACCTCGGCGTTGACCACGTTGCATTTCAGGCTGTTCAGCACCGCAGAGACCTCGGAGAGCAAACCAGGCCTGTCCGTCCCCGTCAGCTCGATCGAAGTGTACTCGCTCGAAGCCGCCACGCCCACCGATCTCCTCTTCGACGGCAGATAACCAGAGTCCGCCCCCAGAGACTGCACAGAATCACCCCGCCGCCGTCAGCCTGACCTTCCCCGGGGGAAAAGATGCTAGGTCAACGGGAATGCGGCACCTCCGTGTAGCAGCAGTACCTTGCGGATGAAGTCGGAGACGGCGTTGACCGTGGCCTCATCCCGCAGCTTCTTGCCTTCTCTGTCGGTGACGTTGAAGACTGTTGCAGCCCAAGAGGATGGTGTCAGATCGCTCCCGGTGAGGACCGAATCGACGCAAGGAGACGACCAGTGAAGAAATCGGAAGCGAGGTCCTGAAGATGATACCATCCATGAACCATCCTCCGTCGGACGATATGTAGGCCTTGGAGATGACGAGATTCAGATCCGTCAGAACCTGAACTACCTCGAGAAGAATTCCGTGCTTATTCGCGCTGTCGACCTGAGGGATTGCACGCGGGATTTCGACGACGAACTGAGAAGAATGCAGACGAGTGGACCAAAAAAATATGATGAGCGAGCGGAATGAATCGACGGAGGAGATTACCTGAATGACCGTCGCATTCCCGCATGACTCGTTGTCTATGACGACCCTGGTTGGGGGACGAAGAACAGGAAGAACCAGATCTCAGGAAAAATCATGGGAAATCATTGGAAAACACATCGGCAAGGGGTGGATAAATCACCTCGGCGGGTTCAACCTCCGAACCAACTTCTCGTATTCATCATCCATATCCCATGAAGAACTCTGGTGCGTCTCTGCAGGAAAGAACAGGAATCAGTTCAGTAGGGTTTAGGAAAGAACAGGGAGTCGATCGGAGAAACAAGAAAAAAAGGGGGTGGGACTGAAACCGAAGCACATCTTGATTCCACTCGAAGTGGGCGGCAATAACGATTAGGAATCAAGAGGAAGCCGATCATCAGAAGCGAATCCTCCGTCATCAACCACAATAAACAAGGCAGAAGACGCATCGGGAAGGGAAATTCGGCAGCGGGAATTCACAGAAACTGTGACGAGATGAGCGCCGCCAGGAACAGGTAGATACAGGGGGAATGAGAAACACTGGGTGAATTCACGAACAAAGCAAGCAAGAACCTCACCAATCAGGGGCGTCAGAGTACGAGGCGGCACCCAAAATGAGGAATCGAGCAATAAGAAATGAGAAAGGATCAAAACGGCGGTGTAAACAGAGCACAAAACGGCGGCCTAGCTATCGAGCCCGATGCCTAGAAGCAACAATAAAGGCAGTACCCATTGTAGGCGCCTGGGGATCAAATGCTTCTCAGAACGTGGAGATTCCGAACACAGTACCAATTCGAGGCCGCGGAATTCCTGCTGGAAACACGACGCTACTTTGCCCTTTTCCTCCTCCTGTCTGCCGCTCTCTCTCTCTCTCTCCTCCCACTCCCTGTTCTCTCCCCCCCCCCCCCCCCAGCGAGTGGGTGGTAGAGGACGTAGAAAAGCAAACCAGAGCCCAACACGACAATCCAAAAGCTGCACCTGGTACAGTAGCACTTGCAGAGATTCCTCTCTCCTCTCTCTCTCTCTCCCTCCCTCCCTCCCCCAGCACCCACCCTCCCTCCCAACCTCCACAAGGCAACCCCCCCACCAGCCTTGCCAGCAAAAGAAAGGGATGGGAGCGTTGAGGAGAGAGAGTTGAAGGCTCCCTCTGTCTGTCTGTCTGTCTCTCTCTCTCTCTCTCTCTCTCCCCCTTTCCACGCTTTTCTCCTTCCTCCTACCTCCTCCCCCACCCTTCTAAAACTCTGGCGCCGCCCTCTCCAGCGACTGGTCCGCCCCGTCTCCCTTTTCTACTACTCCCCACCGTCTGCAGATCAGCATGCGCGACTTGTCAACAACGCCGTCAAAAAACGCCGTCCTCCTCTTCCTCGTCAGTCTGTCGATAAAACGAGTCCCATAGGACTCATTCACCACCTCTGAAAATGTTTACGGCGCTCGATCTACGGGGTAACAAAATTATACGAACACCCCCAACTATTCACCCATCCTTCAAGATACCCCCATATCGCGCCGATTCTCGTCCCGGAGACTTTTCCGGAGTGCTTTTCGGGCCTCACGTGTCTCCGCAGCGTTACGTGTCCAGTATATCGAGTTTTTTTTGTTTTCAGCCCCATCCGATGAAAAATGCGTTAATTATCCTTTCCAACTCATATTTAGCGCCCCTTTCCCTGGCTCAATCGCGTCTCTAAAGACAAGGAAAAGAAAAACGGAGGGGAAATCTCTAAAATGCCGCGCTGAATCTCGCAATGTCAAAGCCCGTCCACCCCCCCCCCCTTCCCCGCCCCCTCTATCCTCCCCACCGCCATTCAAGATCTACGCCCCACACCCCCTTCCTGGTCCCCCCCCATCCGAACCACCCGCAGTCGGCGAAACTGGTTGGTTGGCCGCAAAAGCGTCTCTCTTTCCACCCGGCGTGAACCACGTTGACCCGTTGACTCTACAACGCCGCCGATTGGGATGGGTCCACCCCTACGAGAATTGGCCTGTCTCAGATCGCCGATTAGCGAAAATCCTCCGGAGGATTATTAGATTAATTCGGGTCGGGGAGGTTTATTCCCGGAATATTCCCTCCCCGGTGACGCGACTTCTCCTCGTATACGTATCATACGCGCATATTATATGGCGGCTCCGCCGCCCTCGCCCATCCCACGGCGGCGCCGAACCTGTGACCGTTGCGGCCGCCGGTATTTCCGGCCCGGCGCCTCGAGATCCGGCAAGCAACGGGAGCAGAAGAGGGTAAGCGCGCCTGCTGCCTCCGTACGGCGAATCTTTCGCCATCTCCGACGGTCAGATCTGCCGGGTTCCACACCCCAATCGATGCATCGACGTGGCCGCATTGCGCGGTCAGAAGGTACGGTCAACCTTGTTTGTGATATAGTACCTCACCAGTATCATTTAAAACAGTGCTTAAACGTACGGTCAAATATGGGTTTACTGCCACGTGTATCTTTAATTTCGACCATTGGGAGCCCGAGACGCCGTTCTCTGCCGTCCACATGCGTCCGCGGTGCCAGCCCACCGTGACGTGGAGTTACGATCGAGGTCCCGTGTCTGCGAGCCGTTCGATCATGGTGATCCCAGACTCGTGTGGACGGTCTGATCGGAAGGCCACCTGCCTCCAAAGGTCTCGTATCCGGGCGGGGATCCGAGATCGACCTGAAAGGGACTCGGGGTTCTTTTGGGCCACCGCTTCCGTGATTGATCTGGGCGGCGGATCCCGGTCGGATAACGGAACCCGAGGACCTGGGGAGGAGGGTAATTTGTGGGGACCGCACAACGGTTCGGATCAAACGGTTTGATATCGGTTCACGATCCGACATGCGGATCCTTGCCAGCGAGCAAAGACGGAATCTTTTTGTCGAAGGCACACTATGGTAACTTGGCTGCCCCTACGTGGACGCGCACCGGTACCGTCCAATGCGAATCGTACGCTGTCCTCGTCACGGAAATAGCCAAAGCAGCCCTCTCCCGAATGTGGACGATCATTATCATTATTATTATTATTAGATTATGTTGAGCCCTTGATTAGATCATAGCTGCTTCTCTTTACGGGATTTTATTTATTCCGCCGACCTGTTTCAATAAGGGAAGCCGATTTGACTAACGGCACGGGTCAATATCCACAACTTATCTTCTTTTTTCTAAATTCAGCGCAGACCCCTCGGAAGTCGACACGTTGCGTTACCACGACTCGGATGACTCAACGAGCCGAGTGCGGGACAGATTACGGACCAGCTGGGTCGGCTTTCATCAGTGACGTCATCATTTTTCCGGCTGAGTGACGCCCCCCGCAGGCAAGCGTCCCGCCGCGGCATGCTCCCCATTAGTCTGTCGTCGGAGAGGAGCCTCCGCGGTCAACTCTCCCCTTGGAGCGTCAAAATCTCGCGAAAAGGCGGCGCGCTCCGAGTTTTGAGGAAACCCAATGCGTCTTGCGATTAATAATATTTTATTTTGAAATTTCCGATGAAATCCCACCTGCATATATATTTTTTCAAATTTTAATATTAAAAAATTCACCGGCATTCATTGCTGGAAAATTAAGATGCGGATTAAAAGTAAGAGATTTGGGGGACTCACCGAAAGGAGTTGACTTTGCGGTCGTACCGAGGAACGTAGAGGAGCCCAAGTCGGAGCCCATTAGTTGACGTCCAGAGATCCACATGGCCGCCGCAGGCACAACAGCTGGATCCAGTAACGTAGCACTGTAGATGAGAGAGAGAGAGAGAGAGAGAGGGGGGGATGGCGAGCCATTACTACACGTGGCCGTAGTCCACATAATACGGCTGGACCATACTCTAGACGGACGGTCCGGGGGTTGGAAGCCATTACTGTACTTGTTGAGATACACGTGGCCGTAGCCCACATAATACACCTGGGCCATTACTGACTGATGCCTTCACCGGCTTCAACGGCTCCCTTTATCCCACGAACCCCCGCCAAAAATGCGCGGGTAGGGTTTGAATGGGAGATCGGCTGGGCATCGTGCTCGGCTTGAAAGGGAGCTTGGAGTGGCTCGCCGGAGGGCCACGGCATGGAGGAGGAGAGAGCGATAGAAGTGCGCGGCCTCGACGGCTCGTCTACGGTGGTGCGCATCTCACCGGAAGCCACGGTGGGGGACTTGAAGGCCGTTCTCAAGGAGTCGTTCCCTCCCGCGAAGGAGTCTCTGAATTTTCGCCTGTTCTACAAGGTTCGTGGGATGTGTCGCTTGATTTCTTGACGATCTCTCTTTTTCTCGACGGTCGTCTTCGCTGGAATTCGTTTTGGATCGGCCTTTGGCTTCGTTGACGGTTTGTTTTTCCCGCTTCCCCCAAACCTTGAAAGCTCATGTGAAACTGATCCAGGGTGCGCAACTGAGAGCTGGAAGCTCTATAGCGAGCCATCTGATCGATCAGGGTGAATTCTTGGTCCTGGTTCCTTTTTCGAAGAGAACGAGGGAATGCCAACCGCCGGAGAGCCCGTCCGGGGGGAGCGCCAAGACGACAAAATGGTGCAGCCAAGTTGAAACTTCTGCTGATGCAGATTTAGCTTGGCTGGATATGATGGAGGACCTCAGATCATTGTCGGACCCTCCCGATGCGTCTCCCATCCACAACGTTGTGATAGAGGGCAATATATCTCATGGGAAGCATAATGTGGAAGGGGGTAGTTCTCCGGCAACCAAAAGTAATAGGGAGGAGTCTTGTTTCCTTTTCCTTCGAAACATTTTGCACAATAGCAGAAATGTTTTAGATTCACTACCTAGGGGTCAGAGTTCTTCTTCTCCAGTTTCTGGTTTTGCTGATTGTTTGTCAGATCCCGACAGCAGAAAGTGCTTTTTTTCCGAGGAATTCTATCGAAGATCTGGGGAGGCAGACCTGTGCATGTGTCCAGTATGGATGAAGAGGCTAGTGAAATGTTTCTCTTTTCTGAATGCGGCGCATAGTATCCTACTAATGCAACACAGATGCATCGAGTGGAAATGTCTAAGGCAAGCACTGGAGCAGCCGGGTGCCCCTCAGATGGAGGACATTAATATCTCAGATGTGGAGCATCTTCTGAATTTTTGCCCAGAGGTGGTTACTATCTTACTTCATTAGGACTCTGAATTTTTTTTATCTTTTACATTATCCTTTTTAATATTATTTGCTAATTTCATTACTTTATGCCGAATAAATTTCTCTCGATGGCATTTCTTAATGATATTAGGATGAGTAGGGACCTTTTCTTCTCGCAGAAGTAGCATATATGCGCCAGAATTCAGTACAGAAATAGATTCGGTTATGTTTCAACCCCTGCAGAGCACCTTGTATTTTTAGAACTGCTACTGTTGTGCATAGGATGAAAGACTGAAGAAATCACAGTCTACCATAGTTCTTTCTTGCTGTTCATAAAAAGAACAGAAGAGTTAAAGTAGCACTCTTCCAGGTAAAGCAAAAAATCTGGAATAGGAAGATAATCGTAGTGGAAGCTCTTAGAGATTTAATGAAGAAATTTATACTCTGCATTGTTGCACCAGAACATATCCTGAGAGTCAGCACACACGTTTTATAGGAATCATACCTTCGTGGTGCGAGATTTATTGTTGAGTATGAAAACAGAACTTGTTTTTCTATTTGGATGCTTCAAAGATAGATTTACACTGTTAGAAACTTAACCTCAGAAAAATTTTGTTGGCTTGCCGAAATCAATCCATATCTAAGACTGGGAATTGATCCATAAAGACGATCCGTTCTGAATCCCCTGGTGGAGTTTTCGTATCATTCAAGCATACTTTTTCCGTCCCTTGTGTTTGGAATAAATTTGCCTTTTCAAAATGAACTTTCCAAGGGTAATAATTGTGAATAAATGCCTGATATCAGTCATAGAGATGTGCGTATTTTTAAACTCAATTGACTAGAAACAGTTCTACTGCATAGATCGGGATTACAATTATCCTATCCACCTTCAATACTATCCACCCATCTTAATAGTTATTCAAGTACTTGAAATTGCTGTGAAAAATTTTATGTAAAAGAAAAATCGTATTATCTTCTGTTAAGGGGTTTGAAAGTTCAAAGATTCAGTCTAGCTGATATTTCCTGATTCTGTGATGATCACCTGTGATGAATTCCTTATCCTATCAATGCCCTCTAAATTTTTTAAACTTTTGAGCACCGATGAAGGGGCATAATTCCAATAGATGTGATGGTATCTAGACCCAAATAAGTTAATGGAATTATCAAGTATAACAAGTTTTCTTATTAATTTTGTTCCTTCAGATTGAATTAGTTACACCGAAAGAAAGATCCGAAAAATTGGTGAAATTATTTTTCATCTTTCAAGGCTGATGGTGACTCAATATAAAGTGGTGCTGAGCGTCTATGCTTTGCAGGTGATCATTGAATTCAAAAATATCGTGGCAATACTTGGAAGATATAAAATCAACTTGGTTGAGAAATTTTTAACTGATGAAATGGGAAATTTTTCAAGCATTATATCGTCGACATATTATCATCCTTGTTAGTTTCAGCTAAATCAAGGGATGGTAATTATAAAGGGATTTATAATTATAAAGGCAATTTCCACCGAAGCGCAGGATGATAATTATAAAGGGTAATCTACTTGCTAATCGTAGTTATTAAGAGATATTGCATCGTGTACTGCATTCAAACTAAACCAGTTCGTTTAAATTCTACCCATTTGGTTTTTTGACTTCAGATCTGTTGTTTTTATAGGTGGTGATGCTTGGTAATCACAAAACTTTCTTGTCCAAGTCTAGGGATGCTGTTGTTATTTTAGATTATGCTGATGAATTATCTGTGCACTCTATGCATAAGGGTAAGAGTAAGGCTTTTGTACAATGCCGCCACCTTAATAGTTTTCTTTGACCAATGATCTTCTTATTTACAAGTAACGTATATCCATTTTTTTTGTCTTTGTGTGTACATCCCTCTAGGTAGAGTTCGTTCTTCCCACGCATCAACCATTTTTGCCAGAGAAAAGAGGGAGAACGCTTTCAAAGATGTTTTACTAACAATGATCAGATCTGCGCCAGTTAGTTGACTGTAACTCTAGATTTGTATTTGATTCAAGTTGTTCTTCTTTCTTCGTTGTACCTTTATGTTCGATCTGTCTGATGTGCTCATTAAGATATTGGTCTTTAGAAAAAAGGTTCTCTCTCTAGACAACAAACCCATCTGCAGTGTGTACCCGTTTCTTCATACTAAAATAATTGATTGTACTAATCATATGTTCCATCCATGTCCTCGTTATATTGTCTAGTTTGTTGCATATGTTAAAAACTCGTTAGCAAAATTTGGGCAATTACGGGGACGTGAAAGGACAAATAAACATGGTAGACAATTTTGTATGCTTGGAGAACGCTCACCTCATATTGTAATGCCTTGTCAGGACCTCGTACGGATTAGCAGTGGGTCATTAACTACCTGATTTTGTAATGTACATGATAGACGGGGTCTTGTATATAACATCTAAAAGAGGGCTCAATTATACATATTATCTAAAACATAAAGACAAGGGAATTCGAAAGTCATATATATATATACATATATATATATATAGATATATATATGTATCCCCGCTCTTCTCCCTGTATGAAATGAAAAAAATGTTTAGTCCCCTTTTTCTTTCTATTACCTTCCTTTGGCTCCCATCCGTCGTGTTTAATGTCTGAAACTGTTCATGAGCCTCTTTAGGGAATAGGGGAAGGAGTCTCTGTAGTGTTCCCATCTCTTATTAACCTGGGTTCACTCATCTGATGGAAGTGCCATAACGAGTATTACTCAGCGGTTGTTAGTGAGATTTTCGACTGAATTAGACATTACATAACACTTTGACGTACATAGAGTACTTTCAGTTGATTGGAAGGATCAATCTTCTGTGGCGGAACCAATCCTTATGGACCCTCCTTTCCTGGAATCCAATCAGAGATTGTTGGTCAGATTGTCATGCAGAATTTAGAATTTTCTCTGTTGTCCTTGTCTGGAAAAATGGGTTAGATTTGAGATTACATATACTTGTGCGTTTATTGCAAAATGTTATGAAGGAAATTCTTAATCCTCCAAGAATATGCCTGGAGAACATTCTTCGGTTCTCATGTAGATTAATATTATTTCACATCAATATGAAAGCTTTACATATGACAGAAGACGTGACAAACGAGGAAGATTTTTCCTCTTCAACGTGTATTGAGCTGGATTTTTAGACGCTTCCTTCTTAGAAAATATTATTCATAACCCAAGTCTAGGTTCCTAATAGGGTTTTCCGCTATTTTTTTCCATGGTGATTGTCAAGCTGTACTCTAAAAACAATTCTTTCTTGATTTGAAGTTATTTTATGAGCTACATTATGACTCAATTTTGGACAAGTATGAGGAATAAGACAGCTGCGGATAAAGTACAGGTTGGATGCGAGGTCAGGCTCCCATAATGAGTTCATGAAGAGATGAAGATCATTTTACGAAAATCTTTACGTCATGCACTTTGCTCAATATATGGGTGTAAAATTTCTACTGCTTTCTGTGGTTAGTTGATGGATAAGTATGATCAATGAATGAAAAGACAGTTTTACGTGTGTTTGGAGAAGGTAGCCAATTCATTTTGGGTCTGAAATATCTGTCCCTGAAAATGAAGGAGAATGGATAAAAAACTCAATTTACTGTAGTTAAAAGCTATTGGATCATCTAATTCAAATCAGTTGCCAATCAGTGAACTGGGCGTGTCTTTATGATAATATTTATCATTATATTGGCCAAGACAAATAGTCACTTCACGTTTAAGTCAACATTTCAACTCTGCCGCATGGGTTACATGAATAGGCTACATCTTGCCTGGGAACGATCGTTGGCTTTAAGAGCATGCAGTGGTTATTGAATAGTTCAATTCAAATTAACAGGTAATGAGTGAAATTATCTCATCTTTATTCCTACATATTTACTTTTGTATTATTTAATATAGTGATTCTACCATGCATGCCATGTGCATTCTGATTCGTGAGGTTACTCATTACAAGAGCAACCATTAACATTGATAGGTATGGAACAAAACATCAGTTATCCAGGTAGTTCTCTGCTGTTGAAAAACAAGTTCCCAGCATCACTTATTACACAAAAATCATATGATATTGAAACTTATCTCTGGACTCAGCATGACACCTTACTTGGATATACTCTGCCTGGTAGCTTTATCTCAGAGTTGAGTTGCGGCTGTACTCAAATATTTTACATCCCTTAACCCCTCTGTATTGTGTGATTTGTTATGCTTTCAGTTCAGACTTTATATTTGTTCATGTATTGTACATTTGTATATCTCTTAGCACCTCATTTATGGTCTGTGTCTCTATATCGCTTAAGCAGTGAGATGCCTTTACTTCCCATATTTCTGGAAGATCAGAGTAGAAGGTTCCTGCTCTTTGGATATGCTGGTTTTCTCACCACAATTTGATTGAACCCATTCTGACCTCAAGATAATCTTCGATATTTCGGGCATGATTTTTGAGTGCCTATTTGAAGCATTGTACAATGCTAAAAATCAAATCCCGGTTGTTATAGACTTGAATATGCAGGGAAGGATAACATCGGGAAGCATGATGCCGTCTTCTCTCTCTCTAGAAGATCTCATTGATTTAAAGGAAAGACGTGACTTCTCTGAAGGATCTAGACTAAGAGTGGCAAAGAACGATTCTCTATCGTCAGAGAGTCATGCAGAATGTCTTTGCCGGGTAAATTTTGTTCCTGTTGACGTTTTATTAGATAAAGAAATGGACAACAGATGCCACCCGTGTTGTTCTATCTGTGTCACGTTTTCTTTCTACTGAAATAGTAGATGGTTAACTCTGAAACACGTTTGATGCTCTAATATGGATGTATTTCTGAGTATCCCCTGTAATTCTGGTGATTTTATGTATGAAGAATGTGCATAATAAACGGTTAAACATTTGCAGGGAACAACCGCATTGCAGCCTTTAGAAATGGTTGAGCATCTGCAAAAGGGCTTAGGCATTCATGGCCAGGTCGGTAAAGTTTCTTTTTGCGCCCATGTGGAAATGGAAAACTATCTGATTATCTTACTGAGAAACTCACCGTGCTTAGATAGTACATGTGGAAGAGTTTCCAGCAAAAGCAGCAGTTTATGCAGAACTTCCTAGTGATCTTTCTGAAAACATAACAGCAGCACTTAAACGAATCGGGATATCCAGATTATATAGCCATCAGGTTGCGTTCTGTTGTCCTACTTTTCGGAAATTCAGCATCACTTTAGGTGCACTCTCATGCTCTGGATAATTTGCAGGCAGATGCGATTCGTTCTTCACTTTCTGGGAAAAATATAGTTATTGCAACATCAACTTCTAGTGGAAAGTCTCTGTGCTACAACATACCAGTTTTTGAAGAACTAAGTCGAAATACATCATCGTGTGCTTTATATCTCTTCCCGACAAAGGTTCATGTCTACCAGCTCATTCTCAGTTCATGTCTAACAAATTGAGACGAAATGTCCAGTGAAGTTTCACTTCGCAACCCTCTCCTTAGCTTGCCTGTATACACAGCTGTACTGGCCTTCATTTCCTTTGTACGTATCTTATTGTATTCTTGTATTCTCTAGAAGGCAGTTAATTTTTTGTTGATGCAGGCTTTGGCTCAAGATCAGCTCAGAGCTTTATTGGAGATGGCAAGAGGTCTGGGTGAAAACCTAGATATTGGTGTTTACGATGGTGATACACCACAAAATGATCGTGCATTTATTCGGAACAATGCGAGACTCGTATGCTTTCTCCTTCATGCGAGAAATTGTAGTATTCTCCCTGCCATATATTTAACTATTTAAATAAATCGTTGTCTTTCATCCATGCAGTTGATCACGAATCCAGATATGCTGCATGTGTCAGTCTTGCCTTTCCATGGGCAGTTTAAGCGGATCTTATCCAATCTGAGGTATCATACAGGATATTCTATTATTACACTTCGACATAATGTTTCCATTCTTTCTCAATGAACAAGTGCATCATACCCTGGATTTTGGGGGCGACTTCTTTGCTAGAGTACCTTTACTTTTCTAGAGTTACTTGAAGGTAGGTTTTTTTTAGGCACGGTTCCTCATAAGAAGAAAAAAGAGAGGGGTAGTGTCCAGTTAAAATTGTTTTCTTGGTCAATACGTCTGGAATTTTAGCATATCTTATTTTTTTGTATCTTGTGAAAATGTTGACACCAAACTCATTGAAAATTTCCATATTCACAATTTTTAATACCCGTCTTTCAATCAGGTTTATTGTGATTGATGAGGCTCATGCATATAAAGGAGCATTTGGATGCCATACTTCTCTTATTTTAAGGAGGTTGCGTCGCATCTGCTTTCATGGTAGATTGCTTCATAGTATTACGAAGAAATCGCCATGCTTAGATGATTTCATCTTATTTTAGGAAGCTAAGGCGTAGTTTTGTTGATGCAGTTTATGGGAGGGATCCTTCCTTTATTTTTTGTACGGCGACTTCTGCAAATCCTCAAGAGCATGCTCTGGTAAGCTTTATGACAAAACAGATTAAAGAAACTCTTCAACTTTATAGTTGCATTTAAGCATTTAGAATAACATTGATGCAGATACTGCTGCATTTCTCAATAATGAAAATATGGTGATTCACTTAACACGAAATATCTTTTTAGACCAAGTTAGCTGTGTTGTCAGAAAGCTTTTTAAAGAGGATCCAATCTCTGCAACCTGTCTTAGGAATGCTAATCTTAGAGCGTTGCGCACTTTATTGTACAAGTAGTGGAAAAGCCAATCTTGATTCTCGATTGTTACTGAGATGCCCTAGGTTTTTTGATCTCTGATGTGGGAGTTAGTAACTGAATATTTTCTGGTGAGCTGGAAAAGTTGGACATATGATTTATGTCAGTGTGGCTGGGGATTGACCGTTTCCGTCCCTCAAGATTGGGGGAATGAGCTGCGGTCGTACATATGATCCCGTTGAAGGTTGCATTCTATACCTGTATTAATGATGAACCATGGTTTGCTATATCAGACCGACTTTTGTTCTGATGCATGAACCAACTCGATTTTTTGATACTATTGATAATTTAATATCCGTAGGCCTAACAAAGACGCATGTCCTAGTTTTTTATAGGGAGTACGTTATTTTAAGTGGGTTTTTGAATACCTACAAGTCAAAGTGTTGAGGTGGTAGAAATCGGAAATGTGTTAGAATAATTTATCCTTGTTTTCCATTTTTCCCAAGGTGTCTGCCGACAAATCCTCATATCGATTTTTCATGACGTCAACAGAAAATTTCCAAGCATCAATACCTAGGAATCTTCAATCATCGACTTAAAACTAATCTGTTTTCTGCATGAAATGACCACGACCTCTTATATTTCCTATTGCGATTGCGGAACCTTCGCTTTTGATCTGTTGAGTGTTTGCTGATTTGTGATCGTCTGCTGTGGTACAGGAACTTGCAAACTTACAAGACTTGGAGTTGATCTCAAATGATGGAAGTCCTTGTGGTCCAAAGCTTTTTCTCCTGTGGAACCCTCCAGTATGTATCCCGAGTATAATTTCTTCTCTGAATTTTATAATATCTAAGTTCAAAGTTTGCATTCTTCGTAAATCCATTTTTAAATTTTATGATTGGTGGAAACCTGAAAGCTGTATAATCAACAAGAATCATTGATTCGAGGAAGCAAGAAGAAAAAATTTGTTCAGAAAGAAGCGACCGGCAGACGCTCAAGGTAATCTTTTTTAAGTTTAGACAGACCAGATGTGCTCATAGTTGGAAACCTTATATGCTTAATATTTTTTTAATTGGATATCATTTGATCATGATTGTAAAATTCACAGTTTTTAACTGCACTTCAGAAACTTTGTAGCATTTAAATCAAATAGACATATGTTGATTACTTATTGTATAGCCATGCTTTCGCAACATTGTGAAAAATAATGATATGCTCAAGGAAATTTCATATGGTCCTTTACTTCAACATGCTAGTCTGAAGAAGGGAGTTAAGTGATATTTTTTTAATAGTAAGGACATCGACACAGACCGTTTTAAAATGCCACTTTTCTTAGTGAGCTGTTTTGTTCATTTGATTCATCTGAAATCCATGGCGTGGCAGAGACATCAGCAGTCTCACCTTAAGTTTGTGGTGTTCAAAGCCCCAGTCATTGTCAGTGTACCACAATGTCCCTTGGGCTAGTATAAATCTCCTCTTTTATCTATCTGGTTTCTGAATGGATCTTGGTTTCTCTCTCGTCTCATTTGCCTCGTTGACTTGGTTTTCCTTTGAAACGACAACAAGTGCCCAAAGACAGGGGTGCTCTGGAAAACTTTTTCAAGTCTGTGCCTCACTATCAAATATTAGGGTAAAAATAGAATAATGGCAACTATACGCTTATTGGTTAACATTCTAAACTTTCCCTAGATGATAAAATGTCAAATACCCTTGGAAGATATACAGAAACCTTAAAACGTTTACATACCCCAAGTTGTGCGTTGATGTCTATCACACTCTACCCAGAATAGAGACATACTAGGCTATTTTTATAGGGCAAACATAAAAGCTCCCTTTTATTTAATTCTGCTCTGATAATATGATTGTCAGTTTCTCTGTGTTTGGTCTTGTCATGTGGTAATGGCTAATTTCAATGACATAGTTAGTTGGAAAAAATATCACTAATAAAATTGTTATCTTAAAGTTTCCACTGCTCTTAGTATTAAGTTTATCGGAACATCCGATTCAAAACCACTTGTCTATGACCTCTTTGCAACCACAAGATATTTTTTGTACCAACCAATAAATATTTTTCTAATACGCCTCATTTGTGAGCCAACTTTCACGTATCGTCATGTGAATAACATAAGTGGGTGTATAGTTCAAGAGAAATTGTTGTATCTGTTATAATTTTTTGGTTTTTGAGACATCGAAGTTAAACTAATTGGTTATGGTAGTTTTTTAACCGATTTTATAGCGACGAATTTCCTCTTAGACTAACCAATATAATACTGTTCTGACCCTTTTAGTATAAAGATGTTACGTACGACTAGTCATAATAATTGGATGAGAGTTCTTGCTTTTAATACCATATACTGATTGGATTGTGTTTACCTTTTCTAGGGTCATGGGTTATTGTGTCCTGTGATCTCTCTTTACATATTTTGACTTTGGTTCCTTCTCTTAATAGTTGTCAATAACTGACGGCAGAAATTTGCTGTCGATGTTGTTTGGTTAGCTGTTTCTTAGTGTTGGTATTGTGTTGCTAATGTGAGTAATATTTTTTGCAGCCCAATTTATGAGGTTTCATGTCTCTTAGCAGAAATGGTTCAACATGGTCTCCGGTGTATTGCATTTTGCAAGTCACGCAAACTCTGTGAACTTATTCTCTGCTATGCGTATGTCGTCTCCCATTGAAACTGCACAGGATTGACGATTTGATGCCTAATTTTGTACCATATTTTTGCTCTAATTTTCTTGAGATATTACTTTTTGAGATGTGACACGTTTGCTACTGTGGTTTTGATAGGCGCAAAATTCTTGGCGAGGTTTCCTCTGATCTGGTTGATTTAGTTTCTGTTTATCGTGCTGGCTATACTGCCAAGGTATCTCCCTAAAATGAGAATTTTTTCATTTCATGTTATCAACACGACATTGCTATCAGGGTTTTCATGTAAGCTTCGTATAGTAGAAAAGAAAATTTTCATGTTCGCATTAAGAAATGGACATGGTATTATGCATATAAATGATTTTCAAACCTTTTTTTTAATTCGTCTTTGGGAAAGAGAGATTGATGTATTCATATAGTTCCTTCGTTTTAGGAGTGTCTTTGGCATTTACACTAGAGAACAGAGTGAAAATACTTAGGAAACATGACTTTTAGCCGCACACAGATCTGTCGATTAGGTGACCCCTGTTGTTTGATGTGTTTAGATTTGGACCTAACACATCATTGCATGACATGGAACTTCGACACATGTCATATTAGTGGGTAACAACCGTGCCCCCATGTGTCACGAATACTCAACTCTGTGATGGTGCTGCTGGGACAAAAAAATCTATCATTCATCACTTGTCAGAGTAGAGAGATCGGAGCCCATATGTTTCGAGTAAGACCTTGCTCATAGGGGTATAGGTTGAAGTACGTCTTTATCATGTTTGTTGTCATACTGGATTACATTTTTGGCTAATATGATATGGTACACTCCCACCAAAATGTAGTTATATTGGCGTTAATTTTTGTCAATTAATTTGATGTATCTCCATAGCCCAAGGATGTGTTTCATTTCATTGAAACATCAATGCAGTGAAACACAGGATTTATGCATTTTTTTCTTTCTGGATATTCCGACACAAACAAGGTTGTATGATTTGACTTTTACTGAATAAACCAATCAAGTCACACCCGTAATCTTGATGGGGAGTTATTCAACTTATTTTAGGACAGACACGCATCTTTGCTAATACAATTGTGGTGCGATGAAGTCCGTGTATCAAAGATGCAAATGTTTGTGCTCTCTTGGATTAATAACTGCATGGAGGTTAATATTATCACAGCATAGATATTACTTCAGAGAAAAGCATGTTTGTTGCTTTAGGTTAATGTTTCTGGAAGTTTCTTCCATGGAAGATAAACATAAGCCTTGATGGCAGATGAGCTTCATTCTGTTGATTTTTAGGAAAGGAACAACGAAAAAAATATCAAGGGTAGAAGCTAGTAGATTGGTACGATTGCATTTCTGCAATATCACTGATGCTTGAAGCTTGTGTGTCAGAGGGAATGGTCCCTTTTATTTCATGTGTTATGGTAACTTCATGCATTATGACAGGTCTCTACACACCGCTGTTTTCTTGTTGGTTATGGATCATGCATCAAAATTATGTAAAGTATCATAACATTCCATATATAACTTGTAGTCTTTTTTTAGAAACGATCTAGAGAAAATAGGAATTACAGCTGGTGATATGGGAAAAAGTTACAGCTGTAATTTTTTCATTAATGATTATATTGATACTATTCACCTTTTTATGAACAAAGAAGATCATGCATCAGTGATGGTTCTACAACATCGTCTACACTTAAAAATTCCAAGCTTGTAATTTTTGGATGAAAATAAAAAGTTAAAGTATAGAATACATTTCCTGACTGTATAGTTCATCTTCCTTCTTCTTTCACAATGCCACTATTACGATGTGTTGAAAGAACAGGATAGAAGAAATATAGAAAAGAACCTTTTTGGAGGGAAACTTCGTGGTATTGCTGCGACAAATGCTCTTGAGCTAGGAATTGATGTTGGACATATTGATGCTACCCTTCATCTTGGATTTCCAGGGAGTGTTGCTAGGTAAATATGCGATGATCTTAGCTTTTATGCTTATGCCAAAAAAAAAAAAAAAAATTCTACTGATAATTGTTGGCGTAGCTTCTGGCAACAAGCTGGGAGATCTGGAAGAAGATTGCAGTCCTCACTGTCAATATATGTTGCATTTGAGGGTCCACTTGATCAATATTTCATGAAATTCCCGAAAAAATTATTTGGAAACCCAATTGAGAATTGCCAAGTTGATGTGTATAACTCCCAGGTTTGTTTTCTAAGATTAGTGAGCTCATTTCTTACTTTGAAACAGAAGCAATTCAAGTGTGCCATCTTAGACTGTCAGCGTTTCTTATGTTCTGCAGGCGCTTGAACAGCATATTACCTGTGCTGCTTTCGAGCATCCACTCTGTATGCAGTTCGATGAGAAATATTTTGGTAATGGCTTGAGAAATGTAGTGGTTGCCCTCAAAAGTCGGGGTTATTTAAGTTTCAATTCATCATGCAACATTTGGAGCTACATTGGACCTGAGGTACATCGTGTGTAAAAAATATCACCTTCACATATTTTGTGCACTTGAAATTATGCGCTTCAAATTTGGCTACTATGTTTTTTTTCCTTTCTTTGTTAGAAACAACCTTCGTTAACAATAAGCATCCGAGCAATTGAAACTGAAAAATACACTGTTGTGGACATGCTAAGCAATGAAACTCTGGAGGAAATAGAGGAAAGCAAGGCATTTTTTCAGGTAGCATTTTTCCCAATTCAACTTCCGAAATTTTTCTAACCACTGAACTTTTATGTTTGTTCACAATATTATCATTCTAGTGCATTGTTTCTGTTGTGCTGTCACTCTCGCCCCTACATAAAAACTCCCATGCAATACTACTCATGATACTGCCGTTCATATGTTTTTTGTTTTATGAGTGAAGAGAAAGGGAATATATTCTTGCATGTTGTTGAGTTCATTACATTCTTCCTAAAGCATTTTGATCAGATTTTTCATAAGAGTCCATAAGACTTTACCCTTTTAATGCGCTGACCCCAATGAGAAAAATATCAACACACGTAGGTAAAATTTAAAGTAAAAACATTGACTCTACGCCTATAAGAAATGAGTTGATACCTTCAGGAAGAAAAAAAGCCAGTACCACAGACGCCATCACATACTAGCATACCAAAAGCTGAGCATTCAAGTGATGATTCGTGCAGGCAAAATAAAAAGTCAAAACAATAGAGGTTGTGACACATTGGAAAAATAGGCAGCCAAATCTTCAGAAGTTGACACTACCTTACAAGTGGTTCATACTTGCAGGCGGTTCTAGAAAATTTAGGTATAAGTGTCGGCATAAGAAGATCGGAGAAATGGCACATATCATATTCATTAGACTCAACAATCAACACTTGACTTGAGTAAGTGTCAACCACCGAAAGGTTCACTAGCCATATTTCTTGAGATAATAATTAAAACTAGGCTCAAAAACAACTTATTGAAGATAGAGCACGTCCCCATAATTCAAGCTTTCTCAAGCATTGTGTTACGAACCTCCTGAGATTTGAGTGAATTCTTGCCCTAACCTTACCTTATACGAGGTTCAACAGGGAACTCAATTCTTGTTGTATAAAAGAATCAGATAGAATAACTGAAAGTAGAAAATAGAAAGGCAAAAGAGGTTCACAGATAGTAGGACAAGTCCCTAAGGTCGGATCGATCCTCAGGGAACAGGAGAGCCCGAATCAGACCTCTCCAGGGACAGATCTCCCTCTCTACTCTCTGATTTCTCTCCCCCCTCTTATTTTGGCCTCTACTGTATTTATAGGCCCCAGTACATTATTCTGTTGTGGTCTCCCCTCCACGTGGGGGTCTTGGTCGTCTTGTGTAGACGATAGTTGGCTTTGTAACACATTGAGTGAAGGTGATACCCACTTGGAGAGATAAAGAAACAGATTCTCTAAATCCAAGTTTCAAAGCTAATATTACAAAAGGATCATCACGAAGCATTCACTGTACCATCGTTAACTCTATCCCTCATTTTTAATGTACTGTAAGTGTTTTATTTTATTTATTTTACAAACAAGCTTGCTGTCAATAAAGGCTTGTGCATTAACTCTATCACCCTTAGAAATTAATTTTAAATATGCTAAATATAAACTTAGAATTATCACAGGTGGCTTAGAGAGTGACATAAGCCTTGGATTTATCTGAATCACTAGATGTCTTGATGTCACTGCGTGACATCTTATTATGCACTCATTGTCATCATGAAAAAGTGAATCTTATTATGCACTCATTGTCATCGTGAAAAAGTGAGTCTTATTATGCACTCATTGTCATCTTGAAAAAGTGAGTCTTATTATGCACTGATTGTCATTGTGAAAAAGTGAGTCTTATTATGCACTCATTGTCATCATGAAACAATTCACATTCCCTCTTGTAAATCCCATTACTAGTTAGGGCCTTCATTTGGTATTAGGGTGAGGCCAAAACTTCGATTCTAACGTTAGTAATCGGGGATGACGATTGTTATTGGAGTTAGAGGGAGACAATTGGCTTGCAGGTTCTGTGGCAGCAAACAATCTCCCCTTAAAGTTGGGGTCAATAAGACTGATTAGACATGAAATGTGGCCAGTGAGGCTTCTAGTTTGGAATGAATGGAAATATAGTGATTCTTGCATACAACTTGTCTTTTATGCGACACTCATTTCATGTGCAATTATAAATTTTCCAATATTAAAAGAAAAAAATTCAAAACAATCAGGTGTATGCAAGTCGAATCAACATGAGTCAATCCAACTTAAATTTCTGGGTAAATTGGCAAAATCTGACAGGTAATTTAGCTTTCTTGAACACGTCTTCAAATATTTGTATAATCTTCGTGGTAAAACAATTGCACAAGGTATCATAAAGGCTAATGCTCATGCAATATAGTTCTGAGTAATCTTTAATTTCGTCTTCCTATTATGAAGAAATTGTTTCTCGACTGTAGTTATGGGAAGAAAATGTTATTTGCTAATTCGGGTATTCGTATTCCTACGAAATAGACCAGACAGACCATGGGCTAGTTTAGGTTGAAACATACTGTCCATTAAGTTTAGTGGTGCCATGATAAAATGGAGCTGCACAAAAATACTTACTTTACTGAAGATTGTAAGAAAATATTAATTTATCCTATGTTGATGCTCAAGACAAAATATGTAGATATATAAAATAAATGTTAACGGTCTGGAATGATCAAATGAAGGATTTTTGTATTGAATGATATGTATTTAATGAGTATATTTTACTGATTTCACTTGGCTTCTCTTGAACTTTTTGTGACTCGTATATTGGATTAGTTCATGTCACAACCTTTGGACATCAAAGATTCTTTCCCACTTTTTCATGTACTTTGATTTGATCATGTTGACGGACCAACGTGTTTTGTGTGCGACAATACTTGCGAATTGAACTGGCAAATCAATATCCCTCTGTTGTGAGAAACCTCAACACTTGCAAGCGCCTAGTCGTTCAATGTATGGAAGTGTACTTAATTTTTAGATGATGTTATTATTTAACTTTTTTAGATGATGTTATTATTTAACTAGTTGTTATAGAGAATTATTCTGTAAATAGTCGTTACCTTGCTGTCTTCATTTCTGAAATCATCGGTGGACATCCACCCGTTTTATCTCCTAGGTCTATGATGGAGCTGTTTACATCAATCAAGGAATCACCTATCTAGTAAAAGCACTAGATTTATCTAGAAAGATGGCTTTCTGCCAGAAAACTGACTTGAAGTATTATACAAAGACGAGAGATTACACGGATGTACACGTCTATGGAGGCGACCATGTACGTAAACGTTTAACTTGATGCGTGTGATACAGTGAATAATATGGAGGAATTCTTTGTTTTTTTCAATTTAACTTTGCAACTAAGAGAGAGAACTTGTTGATCATTACTTCTGTCATCTCCCAGCTCCCAATTAATCTGTGCCATTTACATTTATCCCTCTAATTTCTAGTTTATGTGTAAAAATACATAATTACACGAGTGAATTTATATGAGCGGATGCCCCAGGCATCCAAGACACCTTTATGAGGAGCGTAAACTTTAATGGCATTGCCTGTTTGGGTTGCAAATGGGTGATGATATACGTTTTCTTCCAGGGTTTACAACCAAATGCCATGCTGTGTAATTTTTTGTCACTCGATAAAAATTTATCCTCTATCTATCTCTCAATTTTATTTATTTATGTGATTTTAAGTATTCTGCCCAAAGAAGGAAAAAAAATGTGTATTCAAAGGATGGATTATCAGATGTCTGTTGAAGGCCTAGTCTTTGCCTGCAGAATCTACTTTTGTACCAACAACTCAGAAATTGCATCAGAACCAACGTCTGTACCATGGGGATTTACCCGATTCAGGCATTATAAATCTTCCATGATCTTCCTACCTCGCAGGCCTATCCACCAGAAGCCCCTGGTACCCAGAGTGCGAGAGCGACAGCTCGATACCATCCATGCCGGGTGACGACCAAATGGTTTGGCTTTCACTGCATTTGGCGGGGTAGCAACCGGATTTTCGACACGGTCAACCTTTCTCTTCCCCCATATTCATACGAGTCAAAGGTAGGGCAGCTGTAGCCCCTTGCATCATCTCTATCGCGTCTTCTTCGCTGTCTATGCCTCGTTCAATCAAATATCAAATACAATGTTACAGGCCGTTTGGATCCGGGTCCCCCGATCCATAAGAGCTTCAGTGGAAGCGCGCAGCCTCTCATTTCGCGCCGGGAAGCACGCTGCGTCTCATGCCCTCCTGAACCTGGCGCCTCTGTAAGCCTGCGCCAGCTTCTCCCGGGCGCTTCGAACTTCTGGCCACTCTCTGAGAGTCTGGGGGCGTTTATTCCTGCAGGTACATCATGTGCAATGCCTCAGACCTGGGCACCGAATGCGCCAATCCCCACGAGAATCGCGATATCCCGGATAGGTTGCTGCTGTACGATCAGCATCCCGGCGGCATGGGCTTCTCGATGCGGGTACGTTCCACGCGATCTTGTCTCGGTGAGGAGCTTGTGCCGGGATGGTCACTGAGCCCCATTGGAACTCCCTGCGCGCCCAGCTGCAGCCCCTCTTCAGGGAGCTCCTAAGTGACGCGTTGAGGCTCCTCAGATCTTGCCGCTGCTCTGTTGGCGCCGGATGCCCGGATTGCGTTCAGGTGCGTATTGAATGGAATGGCTTCTGTCTTCGTGTGCTGTCCTCCTGAAGCTTCTTCTTCTTCTTCTTCTTCTTCCTCCTGCAGTCTCTGTCCTGCCGAGAATATAACGAGGTGCTGGACAAGGAGGCTGCGATGGCGATTCTCGAGGTGAGCCTTCACTGGTTCATGGCCCCTCAGAGTATGCTTCTGACGATCGTTTTGTGCCCACGAACGCAGGGTCTGGCAGAGCCCGAGAGAGATGGCGTACTTTCAGGGGAGACAGACCCCACCGTCCCATTATAGTGTGAGTCGTCGTCTCCCCCTCTCTCTCTCTCTCTCTCTCTCTCTCTCTCTAGAAGACGGCTTATCGGCTATTGCTTTTCCTGCAGGGAGGGGGGGAGAAGAAGGTACTGTAAGTGGCATGGCGATATGCCTTCCTAGAGAAAGGTGCGGTCGCCGCTACAGTCCCGGCCATTTCCTCCCACACAGCTTCTCCGCCTGCCTCCCGCCGGCGGTGGGCGCCACCGTTTTAGACGGCGACGCTTCTTCTTCCGGCGGGCCACCTGCAAGGCCTTCACTTTTCTAAAAGCTAAGAGCTTGCTCTCTCCAGCTCATTCCAGCCTACTACTACTACTACTACTCCCTCAGATCAATGAATGGGCGCATCAATCCTCTAGAGGAGAGAGAGAGAGAGAGAGAGAGAGAGAGAGAGAGGGTAAATTGAGGAGGGATCATCATCATAGATTAGATTTATGATACATAGTTCAACCTTCATCCCAGAGATGAAGAATTCAAGGGAGTCAGTCCTCGTCGCTCGGGTTGGTCTCCGCTCGGAGTTATCATCTCAAAGAATATCCAGACGTTCATCCTCGAGGCCTAGTGAGAGAAAAGAAAAGGAAAAAAGAAGAGCTAGTTCATGGACGAGAGCCGAAGCCGTGTAACCCGTCCATTACACTCTACCTTGCCTGCCGAGTCCCCCGGGTGAGGAGCTCCCGCCGCCGGGGAAGGTCCCCCTCCCGCCGCCACCGCCACCGCCACCGCCAGCGCCGCCGCCGCCGCCGCCGCCCATGCCCATCTGGTGATGATGGTACGGCCCCGATGACGGCGAGGTCCCGTACATGTGTTGGCCCATCATGACCATGCCGCCTCCGGCAGCGCCGGCGACGGGGTACATTCCGCCGGCGGCTCCAGCGGGGAATCCGCCGCCGCCGCCGCCCGACCCGGCTCCGCCGTTGCCGCCGTCCTTGTGTTGGGGCTGCGACGTGGAGGAGGAGCCGGCCGCGCCGCCGCTCTTGTCCCCCTCCATCTCGCGGAACCTCTGGAGGTACAATTTGAGCGGCTCGACGTACTCCTCGAAGCCGAGGGTGGTCATGGCCCACAGTAGGTCGTCGCCGTTGATGGTCTTGCGCTTCTCCCGCTGGCACTTGTCGGAGGCCTCGCCGGTGATGAAGCTGATGAACTCGGAGACGCACTCCTGCACCGTCTCCTTAGCGTCCTTGGAGATCTTCGCGTTCGCCGGCAGCGCCTTCTTCATGATTCTGCTCACGTTCGCGATGGGCAGGAACCGATCCTGCTCCCGCGGCGACGAGAACTCGCTGTTCCCCGCCGCATTGCTGTTGTTCTGCCCCCCCGACTCGTTGTCCGAGTCCGCCATCGCCGATCGCAGCGAGAACAATCCCGCAGATTCAGACGACGAAACGAAGCAGCAGATCGCAGCTGGGCGGAGAAAATTAGGGTTCCTATCTACGGACTGGTTTGGGAGCTACAATCGGAACGCGGACCAACTCCGGGGAGCAAGAGAGAATTCGACGCAATAAGAATTCGACGGTAAACCAAGATATCGCTGCAGCAGCCGGCGAGAAGAAGAAAAATGGAGGAGGACGAGGAAGAGGAGGTCTCCGGCGACAAAATCATGGCGAGGGCTGCAATCTCATCTCCGTCCCCCGTGGCGAGGTGGAGCTCTCCCGCTGCGGTGTCATCTCCTTCGCGGGGCCCGAGCTCCGAATTCTCCCATGGATCAACGGGGCCGACGGCCGCGAGGGGGAGATAGGGTTCCCGAGGCACCGGCGGACCAAAACCTTCGCCCAATTCGCCGTCGATTTCCTCCCCTCTGGCGGCGCTCGGAGCCCGGCGACGGTGGTGGAAGGAAGGAGACGAAGGGGGAGATGGACGACAGTGGACTGCTGCTACTCTTCTCGGTGCGTGGCCGGTTTCCTGGGCAGGATATCTAATATCCTACCTGCACGCCACGTGGAAATTTCACGATCGTTCGCGTCACGATAAGTATGGGCCTCGTGCCATTTGAGGACCGTCGATCATATCCCGAACCAATCAATCATATTCTCCAGATTTATGACACGTGGCGGGCGACCCTATCGTCCCAGGCCCATTACTCTCTAGCCCGTCGTCGGAACCTCCCCTATGGGCCCATCTCCAGTGACCTCGGCCGCGGCCCCCTATAGACGGCGGGGGCGGGTCGTTTGGTCCATGGGCCTCACTATGGCCCATTAAAAGCGTTTGTATTCATTTTGGGCCAGTTTCCGCCATATTTGGACCGGCCCGATAAAAAGATTGAAGCAAGCCGGGCCCCAAAAAAGCACATTATTTACGTAAAATTAAATACCAGCTATTTAATAAAAATGCAGGCGCGTAGTCCAAAAATGGGGAGACGGCAGCGGGAGCTCGAGGAGGAAGGAGGCGGGTGGCCGTCGTCGTCGTCGTCGTCGTCCTCTCGATCCGTCGGAAAACCCTAAGACCCCAAATCTGCAGCAGCATGTCATGCCTTGATCCCCAGCCTGGAGCACTTGACGGACCCGGCGGCGAGGTCTATCTCGATCAGATTGTCTTCTTCGACGATCTCCGTCAACAGCTCCAGGAGCCCCCGCTGGTGGACGACCAACTCGGCGGAGAGCTCGGGGAGGAACAGGGGAGAACCGGGACGACATGTGTCTCGGGATCCCACGGAGTGGCCGCTCGGGAGGGCAATCTCGATCAGGCTTTCCTCGTCGGAGATGGAGCTCTCCACGGACGCCTCGCTGTCGGAGTTCGCCGCCATCCCTGGCGGGGGCGGGCTCGGCGATCCAGTGCGGACATCGAGCGCTGGAATCTGCTCTTCTCCCGCGCCACGGATCTGCTTCCGCGGTTCGAAGGTACCATTATCCCTCATTCCCCATGGAGCCTTCACCCGATCGGTCTCCTGGACCTGATCTCTCCTGGAGAGGACGAAGACCAGAGAGGCGGACAGAACCACGACCAGGAGATTGAGAGCTGTCGAAGGGAGCAGGTACCCGCCACTGCCGATGGCGACCAGAAGAAGAGAAAGTGGTAAATGCTTGCGGAAGAGGGAGGAAAGTGGAAGCAGAGCGGAACCCATAGCGCCTTTGGTTCTTCTTCTACAGATTGCGAGAAAGAGGGTCAAGAATACAGGAAGAACACAGTTGGGAACCCTCTGGTGCTAGAGGACTCGGGAAGAACACAAGAAGCAACTTCTACTGGAAGCAGTCGCCGAGAAGATGGGCTCTTCCTGCGGAGAAGAATCAGCAGAAGGGTGAGATCAAGAGCTCGATCCTGTTTGTGTACGAAACCCGTTTGATCTCATACCGTGTAGGGGTCCCAGGTGAAAGCTATCGCGAGGAAAGCGGCCATTTCTGTTCCTCCGACCTGCCTCCGGGTAGAAACAGGGAAGAAGGGAGGAGCTCTGCTCCCCTTTAAAGCGTTCCCTCCCCTACACCAGCGACCAGCTGGTGGTCCTCGCTGCTCCCTGCCAATGATTCTCTCGGAGGAACCGACGCCATGGTTTTGCTGGTTTCGGAGCACAGAGAGCTTCGAGATCGGGAAAGCCATGTGGACCGCTCCCTCAGCTCCACTGTCCAGTTTCTCTTATCCATCTTATTCCATTAACACAAATCCTCAACGCGACCTATTTGAGAAAGCAAGAACATTTTCCAGATTTCTCCAGGTTAACTCGGCCAATCACAAGGACGACGAACACCCGGGAGCTGAAAAACCAGTCTCTGCCAGGATATTATCTTGCCCGCGGCTACCCCAGAAGCCCCTCCTGGTCAACGAGAGGCAGGCGGAGGGAAGAACCCAGAGTGGCCCGCCACGCAGAGCCCATCGTCTGATGGAGATCAGAATCCAATAAAATAACCCCAGCAGAAGCATGGATTCGCCGTCAATGCCTCTCCCAGCAGGGGAGGGCGTCTCCTCTCTGAGATCTTTCTCACTGCGGCTTCAGAAAACCCATGTGGAATGCTCAAGCCGCCGGCCCTCTCTGCTGCCGCTCGATCAGAACCCAGTCGCCAAAATGTGTCAAGCGAGATGGATCGCCTTTCCCCTGCAGCAACCCATCATCACTCCACTGCTCATTTCATCTCTGCAGCATCGTTTCCTTGTTGCCCACGTTCAGAAAATTTACAGAGGGAGGCAGGAAACCCTAACTCCTTGATGCCCGGGTGAAGAAACTGGAGCGTTTGCAGAGAACCCCCCTTCCTTCTCTTCCGCCATGATGATCCTTCAGCTGCGCCCCCTCGTCGCCGTTTCCCAGTGAGGCCACACTTGTCTGAATGCCCTTGTCTCATGTCCATGGCCTCCCTCAGAGAAGGCTCTGTGGGCAACCCCCCTCTGTGTTCTGAGCCTCGCCCCTGGAAACTCAGCCGGCGATTATCAGCGTAGCTCTTGGAGTCTTCCTCCTCGTCTAATTCTCAGAGATTATCTTAACAAGCGCATCTGGCCTCGCGAGAGCTCGCGCAAGGCGACGCTTCTCCTCGGATTGGGCGACGCATGCACTTCTTTATTCTACCCTTTAGAGAGAGAAAGAGGGGGAGAGAGAGATAGAGAGACCAAGTGGGTCCGGCACGGATCAGACGGCCTACAATGCCCACATTCTGCATCAAAGATCGCCCGGGGGGGTGGTGTCCAACAGTCGCCAGCTCTCCTAAAGGGCTACCAAAGAATGGAATTCTTGCCAAAAAGGGCACTTTTGAGGTTCAAGCTGCTGGGTTCTTCCCGGGGCTGCCTCTGGCTTCGGATAGGATGAAGTCAACCACGTCGGAGCAGCAGGCCAGCTGGTCCGCCCTCTCGTCGGGAATCTCGACGGAGAACTCCTGCTCGAAGGCCATGACGAGCTCCACTCTGTCCAGGCTGTCCAAACCGAGGTCCTTCTGGAAATCCGCCCTCTCCGTCACCTGCAAGACATGGCAATCATCAGAGACCAGGCCCTAAAGAAGGAAGATCGACATGAAGAGACGGCGGATCACCATCTTCACTGGTCTGAATCATCCAGAAACTAGTCGTCCGCATTGTCCGACCAGTCCTGGGCATGAACTTACTGATCTCACATCCCCACATACGTCATTAAATGCACATATCAGACTATGGTTTATCTGACCAATGATTCGGGAGAGCAATCGCCATGGTAGATATGTGAGTAGGGCCGCCACCTTCTGGCAGATCACCCACCTGTTCTCTCCGAAATAAATGGAATCATTCATATGATCATATGTTTTTCAGCGCAATGAGTAACATCCGAGAGATAATTAATCGCTCAGACAGAGCTAGAACATCATGGAACATGCACAAAGCAGGGTTGAAGATTTTACAGCGACATGATTACCTTGGATGCGTCGATCTTGTCGTACTTTTTCACCAACCCTAGCACCCGATTCATGACAATCTCTGAATCGGCGTCGCTCGTCCCGCTCATAAGCCGAACTGCAGCTCTTGATAGCCACATATCCTTCCTCGTCAAGGGTTCTGGCCCACGCCTTGCAACCCGAACGTACTTCAATAAGAAGTTCTTGTAGTGATACATTTTTTCACTGCAAGCTGGATGAAGCAGCACCGAAGGGTCGCAGAGATGTGAGAAGAACGGATGAAAGCTTTTGAAATCACTTTATTACCAGTTTCCACACACCGCGGGATAATCTGCGATGGTGGTTTTCCTCAGATAGCTAGATTATGCTGCATTTTTGTGGATTGAAGATGAGGCACTGCTTCGAAAATGGAAACCAGGGCAGTAGAACAATAGAGTTGTGAAATAATGGGAAAAATTCACAAGAATGGAGAACCTGTGATCAGATCTGTCTGCCTGATGACGGGATCAAGTAGAGAAGAGAACGGAAGACCAGAAGGATAGGTATCTTACTGGTTCCAATCCTTCTGTGGCCAAGACAATATTCGAATACAAAACGAAGATTATCGGAAATAGAACAGGCCATATCCGCCTCTCTCTCTCTCTATCTATCTATCTCTCACGCACACAGGCTAAACCAGCAACTCGCCGTGCGATTCGACCTCTCCGAAAAGGGGAACGGATCATCCTCCGGTGAGCGATGGAAGGATTCTCTCATCTCCGCTGAGTATTGTAGAAAACGGCAACGATGGAAGAGCCCAGAGAGACGGCATGCCCTAACCTGAATCGCAGCGCGGAAATCGAAGGCGAAATCCACAAACGAAAGAACGGAGCGGCGAGAACCAGAGCAGCGGCGCACCTTGCCAACTCCCGCTTCGGGGACGGGGTGGGAGATCTGGACAGTGGAGACCTCGCTGCGTCACCTGAGCTCCCCAGCTAGCGAACGAGAGACCTCCGATTTGCCGAATGGCGCCGGCCCCCTGCTAACTTCTCCATCTTACTGTTTTTCAAAGGAAAATTGCTACACTGTGGCAATTGTAAAATATTCGTTGAACATATTACTTTATTTTCATATATTTGGAAACTGTTTTTAAAATGATAGATCTGGCAGCCCTCAAATCCCATCTGATGGAAGGCGCTGGGGTTGACCAGACGAGCGGAACTGAACCATCCGCAGCTCAAATGGATGTCGGCGACGGCGCAGCCGGAGAGGCTCGTTGAGGATCTGCACGGAGTTGGTGGGCATCCCGTTGAGCAACGGCGCAGTGCCCCCCCCTGGTACACCGCCACGTCGTCCCTGGAGCGCTCCCCCGCCGTCTTCTCCTCATCCGTCGCCGGCACCGCCGCCGGCGCCGGTGACCACTCGGCCCTTGCCCGACGGCTAATTGGAAGAATCATGAATTTGCATGGATCGTAATCAACAGTGCAGAATCGGTCTCATGCTACCAGATCAGATACCTGCAATCACGCGACTGAAGGTTCTCAATTAGCGATCGTCTTCATTTGAGAGAGAGAGAGAGAGAGAGTAGTGATTCCAAGCTCATTGCTCGAAGTCAACAGTATAAGCATGACGTCAAGGACAATGAGATTCAGAGTGGTTGGGGCAACCTGTAATCTTTCAAATTGGAATAGGTTAGAAAATTAGGATTTAATATCACAATGTTTAGAGATTTGAATAGAAGATTCCACAAGATAAGGCCAATAGAAGGAGACAGATTTTAGATTAATATTCCTTACGATTTTGAGTAAATATGATCTTGATTTTTTTTAATTTGAGATGTTCAAATTTTAATAGAGCAGATCAAATCTTGATCAAAGGATATTAATCAATCAAAATAAAAATTAGTGGCTATCATATGTTTCTCACAAAAATCAAAAGTATGAGAATTGAACCTAAGATTAGATTTTGGTACGAGATGGCAAGAGAATTTCAATAGCTTATGATATATTGATTAACTTTTGATCTGACAAAGTTTTTATAACTGTTCTTGATGATGATGATCTATAGTAGATACAAAAAAATAATTAGATAAAGTAAGGGATAGATAGAATAAGAAGTAAGGGGTGAAGGGGGAAAAAAGAGAGTATTTGATCAAAGATATATCAAATTGGTAAAGAAAGTGAGATGATAATTGATAGGTGAAGAAAAAGAAAATGACAAAGCTTGTTAATTATTCACTAAATTAGTTTGATTCCCTCACATCTCGTGGCCTCTTTTAAAAGTTTTCATTAGAATACTGATAGAAAGGAGGACGGTGCATCAATGAATGACTAGGGGAGAGAGAGGGTGAAGTAGTGCTTCATAACTGCCACATTGTCCTCCTTAGAGCTAGTCTTGAGCTTAATATTAATCTTAGATTTGAGCTCTAAGCTCTTAGATCACACTTTGATCATTGCCATGTTCTACGTTGACTTCTCATTGAGTTGACTTGCTTAGTGAGTCTTCAATATCACTTAAATTTTCTCTTGCTTAGTATGTTGACTTTGTAATGCGTTGAATGAGATGTACTCATCATAGATTCTCATGCATTAGCTTATTTTGGATTGCACGTTACGGAAACCACCGTTACCGCCGAACAGGTAGTGATAAAAAGATAGAAGATAAGAACCGAACAAATCTCATACAGTAGGATGGGGAGAACAGCCAAGGACACACTTATCGCCAAACGAGCTGAGATTACAACCTGTCGGGTCCTCCCCTCCCTTTTACTGATCAATCCTGTCATTCTGCCGCGGGAGGGAAGAACCCATAGAATTTCAATCTCTCTCTCTCTCTGTCTCTCTCTGTGTAGAGCAAGTAAGGAAAGTCCACAGTGCCGGCTGGGTGGGGAAGACCTCCTGTCTCGCATCTCTCGTCTTCGGCACCATTACTCGAAGAACAGGCCTCCGAAGTCTGTAAATCCTAATACGGCGGCAGCTATCGCATCCTCTTCGTTCCGTTCTTCTTGCCGCCGCCATTCCCATCCTGAAGAAAACCGGGGGCACTCCGATCTAGGTGGCGGCACTGTACGCGCGCAGCGGGCAGCCGCCGTGAGAGAAAGCCCGCCCATCACGCTCGTCTCAGTTGAACTCCTCCCCCCCACCACGGCGGTAGCCGGGTGACCCTCATTCTCTCCACTCTGCAGTCATTATGGTTCAGTGAGAGAGAAGTAGATCCTGAGAAATCTTATTGGGCACGCGTCGACATATTCGACTTCTTGAAGGAGATTACGATGGGAGCTGTGCCGATGCGGGCACGGAAAACACGAAGAACTCGCTAATATGCAAGTATTATATAATTACTGAGAAAAATAGCAGTACTGAACGATCATCACTCCGGACAGCTGACGAGGAAGGATCACCAGCCCCGATTTCTCTTAACATCTATCGATAGAAATCGTGGGTCCTTTGTGCAATGGACATTTTTACTCATGGTGTGGGTCAACGCGAGTTGTCGTCTTCCGAAACCAGGGTCGTTGACGTCAGATGGCCCAGCATACGAGAAAAAAAATCCCATCTTTGCTCGGAAAAGTCGTACGTGTCGTCAACTAAAAAATTAAAATATGCTCGAGGAAAGGTTGGGATGGCGCGGCGCGGCCGGACATTGGCTCCGGACCTCAGCTCCAGGTGTTCCCAATCTAGCTAAGCCAAACGGCGAACATCAAGAGGGCGCATCAGATGGGGGGGTCTCACGAAGGGTCACCATCTTGGTGTGGGTAACCGATGCCGGTAGGGGCGAGCGGCCCGTAAACAGTGATGTTCACCCGGAGATGCTTTCAGGGAAGGTGGACACCGACGGATGGGTTGGAACTGTTCCTGACGGGGATTTCCGGTTCTCTCTCTCTCTCTCTCTCTCTCTCTCTCTCTCTCTCTCTCTCTCTCTCTCTCTCTAATGTTCTTTCCTTCGCGCTTTCTTCCCTTCTGCATCCTGTGGTGGCAATTTTCTGACGGAAGCCGGAGGGGAGAGAATTCTCTCGCGGAGGTAGCAGCTCGCGTCTGCCGGGCATCAATCAGTTACTTCATGTGAACTCTCTGCCCTCTCTCTCTCTCTCTCTGGGGTGTTTTTTTCTTCGCGCTTTCTTCCGTTCTGCTTCTGTGCTGTCGATTTTCTGACGGTACGAATTCCATTTAGGTCAATTCTCTCCCCGCCGGACGGCCTGTCGCTTATCTTCTAGATACGGTGTACCAGGGCGCTGGGGTCTCCGTCTTTCTCTATTCCTGGTACGCCTTGGCCGGGAGCGCTTTCTGGTGCCCGGATGGCATTCGATTGAGTCTCAGTTGACCCTACCGTGAAAGCCATTCGATTCTTCCTGTCGGTACACCATTGACCTCGAAGCTCAGCGAAGAAAATGCAGAATTCATTCGTCCGACCTATTTCTTATTTTTCTTTTTTTTGGCTCGTCTTCCTGGTTCAGCTTCTCCTGGCTTGTTAGTGTCGCAGTAGGGCAGTTCTAAGAAACAGAAAGGTATGGCAGCGCATACACCATGATCAAGATGCGGGGTCCAGATTGAAAATAATACCTTCAGTGCTCTGACTTTACCCATCAACAGATCTCAAGATCTACCCCGCTCCTGCCCGGAGTAGCTAACACCGAGTCTATTTGTCTCTGTTCTTGACACAGCAGGAAGACACGTCGAGCTGTGTTCATCACAGCCTCTTCTTTTCCTTAAGTTTTCTCTTTAGTTTTTTTCCCTCTCGTTGACTGATCAATAGCTTCCAAAACCAGTGTTAACACAATAGCTTCTGGGAAATCTCATGTTGCAGACATAAAGTCAACCGAGGGATTTCCTAAAAAGATCGCTGTATCCTTGCAGACCCCTGCACTTCCGCAAACTGGTATCCCCCACATTCACCACTCCAAAATAAGATCATCTCCATGTTTTTTCATCGTACTTGTACCAGCGTGGGCGTTCGATCAACCTGCAGGTCATCCCAATCCATAACGTGAGACTGACCACCTTCGAGGTATCCTGCAATGGCTGCTGACATGATTAAACAGCCTCTGCTCCCTGAATCATCAGCTCCCCGCGATCAACTTCCGATCAAAATCACGCCAAATAAAAGAAGATTCAGGCGTTGCAGAAGCGCCCCGTCGGCAGACACACACTCTAACTTCAACCCACCCGCTGTCTCGAAGCACTCCTTTCCGGGTGAAAGAGGTCCCAGCCTGAGGCAAGTGATGGCCTTCCTGGTCATCTACTTGGGAGCGGCCACAGTCTGCTTCTCAGTGGTTCAGAACCAGATCGGGGGCACGAAGACCGTGGCTGTCATCGATTCCATGTACTTCTGCATTGTGACGATGACCACCGTCGGCTATGGAGACCTCGTGCCGAAGAGCGTCCTGGCAAAGCTCCTCGCCTGCGCCTTCGTGTTCACTGGGATGGCCCTGGTAGGGTTTCTCTTGAGCAAGGCAGCGGACTACTTCGTGGAGAAGCAAGAGGCATTGCTGGCCAGGGCGCTGCGTCTTCCGGGGGAGCATCAGGAGAGCAGAATCATGAAGGAGATTGGGGCGAACAGAGCCAAGAACAAGTTCCTCAACACTGCGGCCCTCCTGGTGCTGTTGATGGCCGCGGGTGAGGTTTTCCTGTGGAAGGTCGAGAAGCTGAGCCCCGTTGACGCCTTCTACTGCGTCTGCTCCACCATCACGACGCTGGGCTATGGAGACAAGAGCTTCTCCAGCTTGGAAGGGCGAGTTTTCGCCATTATCTGGATCCTGACCAGCACAATCTGCCTCGCCCAGTTCTTCCTCTACCTCGCGGAGTGGAAAACAGAAAGGACCCAGCAGCTGCTTGCCGAATGGGTCCTCAACCGGAGGATGACCTTCGTGGACCTCGAAGTGGCAGACATGGATCAGGACGGGGCCGTCGGGTAAGAAAACTCCTATCACCTGGATGAAGCTCTGTTCTTTCTTCTCTCCCTCCTTCCCCAGTCACCATCTCTCGGTATCTGTTTCCTTACTCCACCAGGGCGGCTGAATTCATAATATATAAGCTCAAGGAGATGGGGAAAATCACTCAAGAGGACATAGCGCAGGTAATGGAGGAATTCGAAGATCTGGATGTTGACCATTCGGGCGCGTTGACCCCAGGTGACCTGGTGCTTGCTCGGTCGTCGTCCTAGGTGTGGGGTCCTACTCATTTTCCTAATGGCCATTTATCTTGGAGGCGGGGGAGGGATGAGCTTACCGCAGCCATGAAGAGATGTACTCAGATGTGCCCTCCACCATGAATCTTGCCTGGTATGTACTCCTCTGACAGGAAGGAAAACGAAGCCACGGACAGAGCTTCGATCTCGCACTTCACCCCCTCGTGCAGCATCGTCTCCAGTTGCAACCTGCCACAGATGGGCCGGCCTGTTCAGTAGCTTCCTACTAGCTTAGCCATAAAGAGAAAGTAAAATCGAACCTCCAATCAGGGGCTTTCTTCTGCAAGTAGCATCTCTGCAGCATGGCCTCAGCCTTCATCCTATCTGACGATGGATCACACCGAGATCAATTGCGGATATGTGGAAAAAACTATGAAACCCAGTGGAGGCAGACCAGGCCACCCCATGTACCTCACCTTCAGGAGACAGAGGAAGGAGACACCGATCTGGCAAGGAGTATTTCTTGTGATCAGAGGGGAAGACTCCCAGCCAGCGAACCTCCGGGACGCACATCAAGCTTGCATCGAAGGCCATTTGCTAGGGAATAGGCAGTGCCAGGTGGGGTATTAATATTTTCCAAGAGTTTCTACTAATATTTTGGGGGGGGAAAAGCTCACGAAGAACGGTGTGTTTGTCGGACTGTACAATTGCACATCGTGGCATTTTTTTTTTTTATTTGATCCATAAAGAACGAGGCCACGTGGGTGGTTGAACATATACAGAACGAGGAACCAGAGGGGGCTCACCATGGAACCAAACCTGTATGTCATGAGGATGTCGAGCCCATACGGATCGCAGTCCACCAAGCAGTAGACGGGTAAACACAGATTATCGACGAGACGTTTTAAAAACCTGGAAGAAACAACGAAGCGAACAGGAAAGGTGTGTTCGAGAAGCCAATAATTTTCTTGAAAGAGAAAAAAAAAAAGGACAATAGTAGCTCAGCTCAAACCTTCTGGTGGAAACATCCGGGTAGCCTCTTCCCTGCAGATTTTATTTGCATCACGGTGATCGGTGGTACATAAAAATGATGTAGCGATTGCTAGAAATAGATGTCTGCTTACTGTGATGACTACGCATTGGTTCTTCTCACAAAACTTGTCATTTGCCAACCGCTGGAACACTGCGGTGATTATCAAAAGAGGGAGCCTGAATATCCAAGCTTGCGGCCACTAGAGGTTGAAGCCAGTTGGGCTGGAGTGATGGAGGCTTTACCTGTTTCCTTCTCTACAACAAGTACATACTTGGCGACACTCACGAGATCTGAGGAGGGAAAACAATGGGATACTTTTTAAAGTTTTCCAAAGCGATGAAGCCAGGAAGATGCATGCAGAATGAAAATATGAGATAGGAATAATTTGGATTTATATTTGAAGATAAATATCACCATCATCGTATTTGACAAGAAAATGGAGATTTGTTACGGGCGGAAAGTCTTTCGGCCGTGATTTTAACTTTCTAAAAAAAGCCCATAGAACGAAACTCAAACATGAAATAGACAAAACTTTGTTCATGTATGGGTACCTTCCACATCCTCCACATGCACGGGTATAGGATAGGCCTGCAACGCGGAACACTTTCATGAACTTCAGTCATATAATGAAGAATTAAAATATAGAGCCACGATCATTCCTTACAGTGTTCGGGCTTTTTATGCAATCAAATCTCCTATCACCATCTGTGAATCTCACCCAGCCCATCAGCAATCTAGAAAAAGAATTACGAGGTTACGAAAATGGAAAACAAGGACATGAAATAATCATCTAGATTCCAACCAAAAGGAAAACAATAAACAAAATTAATAGGATATCCTATCGTTTTCAATGTTAAGAGTTTTTTTGTTCTATACTTGATGGTGTCCTGTTTTAAAAATGATACCCCCAAATTTTATCCTGAGAAAATCATTCCCCTGAAAAAACTCTAGTCGTTGACTATCCCATTTGGAGTACCTAGTAGCTCCCGTTTGTGCAGAGCACCTCTACAGAGATCAACTGCTTAAGTTATGATTTATCTCAAAATTATTCTCTCTGTCGCAACGTCGATTGCTCAAAGAATTCGAAAATCTTTAGATCTATGTTTGAAAAACGAACGAACATAAATCAAACAGGATAAAAGCCTCTGTCACAGGGTCTTTTGAAATCCCGTCAAGGACTAAGTTTGACCTCTCAATTGCACAGAGCTATTTATTTTTTCTGATCGTGCAGATCAAGAGTATGAAAAGCATTCAGAATCGACGTTAGCACTGCCAGTGTCACCAATTATGCATTGCTTTATTGTTCACAGCATGGATAAATTAAGAAAAATGTAGATGGGATGCATGGTCAAACCAGGACATGTGCATGGTCATTTAGTCGTAATTAAGAAATACTCATCATCGTAGGTGGGATGGGAGAAAAGAAAATCATTGCACAACAAATATGCAAAAGTAATTGCTTAAAGCTCATTCTCCATGCGTAATCGAAGCTGGGTCTTGGTTCAAGTGATGAAGAATTGACCCGCACAAGCAGATGACAGTCAGAAAAGAAAGCATTTTTCCAACCAACTGTGAAAGTCCCTCAGTCCAACCTGCGAATCAGTAAATCTCTGTCTCGTCGCCCAGGTTTGCACTTGACCATTTGAATGAGTAAAAAAAATTGAGATAGTGAGTTTTCTGTTATCGTCTCTCAATGAATCCTATCGTGTTCTCTACAGTCTGTTTCATATTTGAAGCACCTTGGTAGAATAGACTGCAGTGAGGGTGCCAAATAGATTTCGTGAGTTTACATTGAAACGCACAAAGTGATGGCTGTCAGTTCACAGAATGAAGCATTTGTTCTATAAAATTATCATATATCCAGAATGATTCAATAATTTATTTTTCTGTGGTATACCTAAAATAATCAAGTTTCACTGTCTATTAGCGACATTAAGAGGATAGAACTTGTAATTGCTTACCCTTTTCCGACAGGCACCTGACAAAGAATAAGAAAACGAATATCATGGTCACATTATCGTCATGCTCTATTTATACCGTAGATATCAGTTAAAATAATTCTATATTAGGAAATGTCTACATGGCATTGGAAAATATCTCATATCTCCATTTTCGGCGGACTATAAAATTGAATGAACCAGAAAAAGAAAATCTTCGTAATAAAGCTAAATCCTTTACGATTCATGCCATCAAAAGATGCCGTGTGATATGACATTAATCGGGTTTAAATGAAATTCATAAATCGAAAACCTATAAGCGACATGTTTCCGAATTCACCGAATTTACAGTGCTACTTTGATAGTTTCCACGTTAAAATATGGGAAGTTGAATATCGATAAGAAAATAAAAATGTAACGGACGAAAAAAATATATATCCAGTTTGTAGTTTCCCCTTTTTAACGAAATGGATATAAATGGTGATTGGCCTCAATAGTTAAATAGTGAACAAGAGCATAAGAACATAGCACTGCACTTCCGTTTACTTCATTTACACGTGACTATATAATATTTAACAAATCAGAAACCTTAAAACACCTGAAATCAAACAAATCGATCTTGAACCATGCCAAGGACCATTGCGGCATAAAAATTTCCAGACTCATAATATATTTCATTGGCGGTCCTTTCCTTCTAGATCTGTTCGTGTGTAATTTATTTTCATTTGCTGTCATCTCCGAACATTTTCAAAGCTTTGAAAGAGCAAAAGACAGAGGAAAATACATCTCTCCAGTTATGTGTACCACATTAAGATTATGACGACTGCATTGCAAAAGGATGCATATGTCCTTGATAGCTTGGTCCACAATTTTTTGCTCTGTGACAGGCAACCAAAAAAGAATAGTCCATCAGACAGATAAAGTTGCAGGAGATGACAAGCAATTTTGACAATCGAGCACGAGATTACAAAAAAGAGAACACAGATAAACGCAACCTATGATCATTAGAGATATTGAAACATAAAAACCATTGAATCACAACTGGATCAAGATAGCATATGACCTAGCTAGAATGATTGTCATTTACTGCCTTCATTAATTCTGTTTTTTGGTATAATCGTGTGGCAATCATGTATTGTCATATAAAATCAGATGAAGTAAAATGATACCGACTATTCAATTTACAGGCCACCACCATTCTCAAGTAATGAAAATGTGTAAAATGCCTTGGCAAAAACTAAATACCAATTTTTTCAGCAAAAAAATTCAGAAAACAAACAGGAAAAGAAAAGCTTCACTCCAAGAGCTTGTCAAGTAGCTTATGCGGGAAACTGCCAGGACTTGAGATGTTATTTTTCGGTTTCATGTATGTCTTTGTGTACTTTAAAAAAGTTAAAAGTAGAATCAACTGTTGTAAAAACTCAACGGTATCCACCGACACGAACTCCAAGCTTAGCAGTCATTGAAAACAGAAACAAACCATGAAACTCAAACACGACAGGCAAGATTCAGCTTCCGATTGACCTATATAATAAGGGTGTCATGTGAATAGCCTTTTAAGCTTTTCTTCAGAGTTTGTGACATCCAAAGAACATAAAATAAAAAAAATCTCCATTTTTACCAAGGTATGATAGAACCATTCTCCCCTCTCAGATTGAGATTAGCTGTAGAAAGATAACCTTTGAAAAAATTCATCTGCCCAGTCTTTGGGTCAGTTAAAAAACCAGCTCCAATAGATTCGGAATAGTCTACAGGCTGATTTCAAGGCGGTGTTGAAATCAATGGATTTTTTCCAGGATGAATTTACTGACTATTCTTTAACATATGCTAACTGGTTTCCGTTTGTTTGGAAAAAAACCTTTGGTTTTTCCACGTTTAAGAACAGGTTGGACCTATAGTGGTATTGGACCGCAAGCACTTGCATTTGTGACCATTTGCTTATTTGGTACTTTCATCTTTGGATCTATGTTTTCATTGAAAAACAGAAATCAACGAATATTCATATGCCTTAGAGTTGAAAGCGGGCAAAATTAAGTTCATGATGCTCGGGCATTAAGCGATAAATAAAAATTACCCAAGAACACGGACGGATGCATGTAATATATGTCCCTCTTTGATCCATGCCTGTTTTCTTGCAGGAGTTGCTGGATGATTCGTAACACCCTAAGCATGATATCTGATAGACAGTAAAACAATCATAAATAAACAGGCTAGAACAGTCAATGTCCGATAGCAAAAAATTACTCACCCAATCTCTGGGCATGGCTTTCCTTGTTAAATGAGATGGCCTCCTTTCCATGGGAAATATTTTCATTGCAATGGCTGCACGGAAAAGTAAATGGGCGTTAAATCGAGGCTTTGTCCTCAGCGGCCTCCAGATGAGCACTCAAAGTTGACCTTAACGACGATTATATTTAGATATCACTTCACAAATTCATTTTCAATGACCTCTGCGCAAGGTCATTGAAATCCCCATAGTCACCACGACTTGTGATTCTTTTGCCAATTATAGAGATGACGGAGACTACAAATCCTAGTGGATAACATGTCTAATCACGTCAATGTTTAGCCGACCGATGGGATTTTTTTCCTGACTTCCCCGTTCTTATACCGATATCCTGCGGGATAGCTTTTCCTGCCTTTCCATTGAACGGAGCCAGCGACCGAGCGTGCGAACCGGAGGGGGGTAGAAGAGAGAGGAGGGAGGGAGAGAGAGAGAGAGAGAGAGAGAATTCAGATAACACAGAACGGAGAGCGCAGAGCTCGACGGAGTGCGTATTTGCCGTCGAGCATCGTAAAGTCATGCTTCCAGAGCCACGAATTCCAGAGAGAGAAAGAGAGAGAATGCAGATAACACAGAACGGAGAGCGCAGAACTCGATGGAGTCTGTATTTGCTATCGAGCATTGTAAAGTCGTGGTTCCAGAACCACGAATTCCATTCGACGATAACTTGGGCAAGAAACACATACAAAAACTCCAAACTACAAAACATGAAAAAGGAAAAGTTGACTTCCCGTGGGAAATTCCCCGGTCATCAGGAATTCACGTCGTGAAACGTGCAGATGCAAACCAAATCATGCGGCAGCATTAGAGTGAAAGAGTCCTTGCCGTACAAAAATGAGTCCAGTGATTGAAACGAACGTACCAATTACCGGATGAATCCATGCAATACGTCCTATACCGATCAAGCACAAACGAGGGAAGGCGCTCGTTGCAGAGATCCACGACCAAGGAGCGAACGATGCCTGCAGAGATCCTCCATGCACATCCGAAATTAACACCTCTGACATTCAATACAACCACAAAAAATTTCTTCGACCGTTCCCCTTCCCCCAGTTTCCGATGCGTCGGGCAATTACCTCTGATCTTCGACAGCACTTCCGGGGCCTTCGAACCGGACGATCTTCCCGCCATTTCCTATCCCGCCCACCAACGGTAGAATACAAGGACCCTAAATAAACAGCTGATGCGGTCAAGCATTCGATAATTTTTAATAAAATAATTCAAAAAAATACTCGTATTATCTGGAGCAATAATTTTGCCTTTTAAAAAATTTGCATATAAATATATATTATTTAATTCGCACATTGTACTCTAAGAAACGTTCCATTAACCAGATACTCTAAGGCCTATATTTTTTAAAAACAGCATTAAACTTGTTAGCATATTTTTATATAAGCAATAATAATTTCCCACATTTACACGTCAATTTTAAAATAATATCCGGTCGGTATATTATCACCGAGTTCTATAAGAACCCTTAAATTTATTCCAATATGTTTATTTTCACCGTCTTTTAATATATGAAATATCATAATTATAGCTTGTTGTAAAATATAAAAAATATTAGCAGTTTTTTAATAATAGAGTAATACGAAATTATGACTAAACAATAATATAATATTTTTAAAATAAATAATTTGCGTCGAAAAATAAAATAAAATAAAAATTACGTGCTTTCCAGGCGATGACAGTACAGAACCATAATTATAATATGATATATATTTTTTATTAATATTTATTATAAATAAACTGCATGGCTGAGTCAATAAAAAGTTATGTTATATTATTTACAGAGGAGCCATTTAGGTACAGGAAATTGGTGGCTCTCCGACCACACCTCCCCGTCTGCTTCTGCTTTACGGGCTATTCACAGCGATGCCCAGGGGAGGGGGGGGAGAGAGAGAGAGAGAGAGAGAGAGAGAGAGAGAGAGAGAGGGAGGGAGGGAGGGAGAGACGCGGTGGTTCTTCATTCCAGCGTCTTCTACAGGGGTTTCTTGGTCTCCTGCATTCCTGCCGCTAGAGTTGTTTCTGGGGGAGAGAGAGAGAGAGAGAGAGAGAGAGAGAGAGAGAGAGGGAGGGAGGGAGGGAGGGAGAGACGCGGTGGTTCTTCATTCCAGCGTCTTCTACAGGGGTTTCTTGGTCTCCTGCATTCCTGCCGCTGGAGTTGTTTCTGCGTCTTCTCCGCTCACTGAGGGGCCTACCATAGAGCCCACCTCTGGACTGTGACCGGCAACGAAGTGTAGGAAATCCTCTCCCGTCTGGATACTCTGGTTCTCGCTGTGGGGTGGGGAGAGGACGCGGAAGACCAGCACCGCCGCGACGAAGGCGGCGGTGGAGAGCAGGAGGGGCCACAAGAAGGAAAAGACGGTTAGGAGACTAGGGCCGAAGCGCAGGAGGAAGAGAGCCAACGCCGCGGAGGCGGCCAGGATTTGGGCGTAGACGACCAACTCCCGGAGCCGGAGCGCGTCTCTAATCTTCTCCGCCAGCGCCATGTCGGCCGACACTGGATCGCCGCTCCTTCTAGGGTTTCGCCTCGCCGATGAGAATGTTGGGGGCCGTCTCAGTACCACTCCGAGGAGGGATATCCGATCGGAGAAAACGCCCTGTAGCTGTTCGCTCTTTTATCCGGAGATCCTCAGAACGAGTTTTTCTTCTGGGACTCACCGAAGCTGGCCTCCGTGATCGACTCTCTGCTACGGCGGCGGCGGCGCCGGCTGCCGGAGGGCGGGGGACGATGAGAAACTCGCGGAGACGACGATCATCTTGAGATCGGGCTCTACCGCTTGAGGATCCAGCCGAAACTGGCCATGCCGCTTGTATTTAAAAAAATCATTCAACTTGCGGCGAGTGAATAATCACCGAAGAAAAATAGCTCCAGCTAAAAACAAATAAACGATATAAAAAGAGTTGGACTTGAAAGAGTCCCCGTTTACGCGGGCGTGGCCCGGGCAAGCTTCATTTGGGTCTCGGCCGCCGAGGACGCGGAGGTGGGGAGGCTGGCGCCGCCGCTGTATCCTTGTGGAGCTGCTGCTGCAGCTGCAGCAGCAGCGGCGGCGGCGGTATCTGTTGCCCTACTGTCATATTTCGCGTTCGCCCGTGGCAGTCTATTCCCCGCTAAGCTTTCCTGGGGGAGGGACCTCCGAAGGAAGAGGCCTTCGCGGAGAGGAATCGTGGACGCTGTGGGCAACACTCCTTTGATCAGAATCAACAGTCTCTCCGATGCAACGGGCTGCGAAGTAAGCGACGGCTCTCTCTTCGTCCTCTCTGTTTGCTCAATGCGTTCCTTGCCCTTTCTGTCACTCTTCCTCTTCGCTCAGCGATCTCCGGTGTCCTTCTTCTCCCTGTGACGTTTACATCTGGCGATGCTTTTTTTCTCTTTGAAACCCAGATCCTGGGCAAAGCGGAGTTTCTGAATCCTGGAGGCAGCGTCAAGGATCGGGTAGCGGTTAAGATCATCGAAGAGGTGAGGTGACTCCTCTCGGTTGCTTGCGTCGCTTCACCCTTTTTCGTCCACCAGGGGGATTCTCCTCGTCGTTTCAATAGCCTCTCAGTGAGTGATGCCTCATGAGACTTTCTTTCTTCCGAGCATGCCAGCCCGTCTCATCAAATGTATTACCATTTCCGTCTCCGATTATTCTTTCTAAAGTATTTTCTAATGTCTTGTAGCCTTCCCAGAAATGGTCCGAGCCATTTCGCGTGTGGCCGGATGGTGGGTCTTAATTATCATGGAGCTGCCCTGGATTGAATCCACCTCAAACTGATTTTTTTTGAAAATTTTATTTTTCATTCTTCATTTTTCTTATACTTCCCATGAAAGAGTGAGATCCTCTCAAGCACTTGTGGGAGTGTTCTCCAGATTCACGCCCCAAACGTCTGATGAATGCTATGAAAAAACTGTTTTTTTTTTTTAAATCTTGCTTGCATTTTCACGAACACTATTTTTTTTTTCAAACGCTCAGTCTTCGTTTTGTTGGCAAGAGACACCCTTCTTTCCCAACGCGATCTCACTTATTCAGCTCATCTGTGAGCTTCTACACATTTTCTTTCTTCGTCCTCTAACACCCTCTACTTATCTTTTTTGTATGCTCCAGGCTATGGAGTCTGGGGATCTTGTTGAAGGCGGTATAGTGATGGAGGGCAGCGCTGGAAGCACCGCTATTAGCTTTGCAACCGTAGCTCCAGCTTATGGTTGCAAATGCCATGTTGTCATCCCAGATGATGCAGCTATTGAAAAAGTGAGTATTGCTGCCCTGACTTCTGCAGTCTATTTCAGATCCATCGCAGGTCTACATTTAATCTTTTTTCCGCCAGTTTAAATGGATTTTTAGATTTTCTTTTTCTTCTGCAGGGCCCAGTTAATCTGAGAGCTTTCTAGGCTTTTTGTTAATCTGAGGGATGTTGCATTCTCTTGGGCATAGCTTAATCGATTGATTAACCCTCATACTTGGGATTTTTTTTTTTTTGAGAGTTGCTAGCAAACTCCCCTAATAATCATTAAAGAGAAGCACGCAGAATCTACAGTCAAAACAGGCAGAGAATTCCGTGAGATGGTTGCCTTGCATCCACATCTAATGCAAATAAAAATGCCGTCTTTTGCTTAATAAAGTAGCCATCCTCGTCATCTTGTTTATGGCTTAGACTTGATTCTTGTCTCCTCGCATTGTCCAGTCTCAGATACTCGAGGCTCTTGGCGCTACTGTTGAGAGGGTAAGGCCCGTGTCGATCTCCCACAAGGATCACTTTGTGAACGTTGCGAGAAGAAGGGCCGCAGAGGCCTCTGAAATAGCAAGGCGGCGGGGAAGACCCACTGAATCTGAGGCCGAGTTTCTTCATGTGAACGGGGATGGTTCTGCCATGGAGCATCCTTTTTTTGGCAGCGATTGTAGGGGTGGCTTCTTTGCCGACCAGTTTGAGAACCTGGCAAACTTCCGCGCCCACTATGAGACCACCGGTCCCGAGATATGGGAGCAGACCGGAGGCGGTGTCCAAGCTTTCGTTGCCGCCGCTGGTACTGGTGGTGCCTTGGCTGGAATCTCACGATTTCTGAAGGTTTCTCTCGTCGTTAAACATTATCGTTAGATCATCATATTTATATCTTCCTGAGAAATCGTTAGTCGTCGTCTGGTTTTTAGGGCAGAAACCCAGATATCAAGTGCTTCCTGGTTGATCCTCCTGGCTCGGGCCTGTTCAACAAGGTAACCAGAGGAGTGATGTATACCAGAGAAGAGGCCGAGGGGAGCAGGCTGAAGAACCCGTTTGACACCATCACCGAAGGCATCGGGATCAACCGGCTTACCCAGAACTTTTTGCTGGCGGAGCTTGATGGTGCGTACAGAGGCACGGATAGGGAGGCTGTGGAGATGTCCAGGTCCATATGAGAATGAACCCATTTTTGGTGTTTAATCGAATGAATCTGACTCTTGGCTTTCAGGTTTCTTCTGAGGAATGATGGGCTGTTCGTGGGCAGTTCATCAGCCATGAACTGCGTTGGGGCCGTCCGGCTGGCACGGGAGATGGGGCCAGGCCACACAATCGTCACCATCCTGTGCGACAGCGGCATGAGGCATCTCAGCAAGTTCTACAACGATGAGTACCTCGCAGACCACGGCTTGCTTCCTTCTGCCTCTGGCCTGGAGTTCCTCGACTAGTCCGCGTAGGTCAACTGGGCGCGTGCTGAGCATTTTGTAATTTTCAGTCAACGTTTAAGTCTCCTGCCAAACGGGTGATTCCTGCCAAAGGAGTGAATCTGTAATCTACCCTGTAACCATGGGATATGTACTGATTCAGGTCACAGAGTTGCAGTTCGAGCTTAGATTACATGAATTAGTCCTTCATACATGAGGAAATCATGTGGCACCTGGCGAGTGGCACATGATTTCCTCATGCGCCACTCGCCAAGCTTAAAGCGTGGAAGCAGTCTCTTCTACCTCTTGACTACAACACTCTCTCTCTCTTCTATTTCTTGTGTTGATCTTACATGGGTGTTCCTTCATGGTGCCTCATGTTAACAATCCTTTCTACTGTAACGGCTGAGGCAGGGCCGCCATCGACCATCGCTCTGTGTTCTTCAGCTCAGCTTTCACGGCTCGCCAAGCTGAGCCACGGGGAACTCTAGGAGGACGATGAGGGAGGAGCTGGTAGCCTCCCTGAGATACTGCACCGTCCCGCCCATGATCTTCACCAGCTTCTGACTGATGTACAGGCCGAGGCCCTCTCTTGATATCTCCTTTTTATGGTGGAACATCTCTTGAATCAGCGCATCCGGGATCCCTGGTGCAGGGTGTGCAATCCTGGGAAAGCATATACGATTCAGTCAGAGGACTGCATCGAAATGACGATGACAGTGGCGATCTTCAAACAGGGTAACCGTGATATCTCAAGGGGTACCTGAATTCGAGGTGGGCAATCTGCATTGACATTCCGATTCTCTCGATTCTTGGCGTGACGCGGAGCATGACGGGCCCTTCGCGTGGTGATGTGAAACGGAGCGCATTCAGAAGAAAGTCCGAGAGGGCTTGCTGGAGCCGCAGGCTGTCCCCAGACAGGCTCATGCGGGAGGCCTCAGCAGGCGCTTCGAGGACGAGGGACACTTCCTTCTCCTTGCTCATAGCCATTCCCTGGCTCATGACGGCCTCCAGGGACTCGCCAAGGTTGAATTCGCTGCTGCTCATCTCCATGTAGCTGATCGGAAATCAAGAGACGAATGGGCATCGTCGTTAGAACGATATAAACCACTCCTTGTCCAGCTAATTTATCGATCGAGACGACTCGTGATGCAGAAAAAACAGCAGTAAAATAAGATAGGATGAAGCATACCAATCCTCAATGCTCTCCAAGTCCATGTCATCTACGATCTTGGCCAGCTGCTCCTGACACAGAGTGGCCGTTCTCAGAAGCCGCTTCTGCTCTTCAGTAAGTTCAGAGGCTTCCATGAGACTGCGAGTAAATGCCAGGCCTTGGAGTGGATTTCTCACTTCCCTGCGGATATAAGCTAGCCCCTTTACGTACTTCGTTGCAGCCTCTTGTGACACTCTCTGTAGCTGCAGAGCGTGCTGAAGCTCCGAGCTTGCCGCGTGCAGAAAACAGAACACCCCTGTGACCCTCCCCTCAGAATCGGTCCTCTTGGTTGCGGAAAGTATTGCTTCCACATATCTACCATTCGTGTTAAAAAACCCAAAGTTCAGCTTCTCAGAATCATGCCCTGCTATCAATCCATTCAAGACGATCCTCAGCCTCGTCAGCATGTCATGGTCTTTGACCCGGCATCCAAAGCTCTGAACACTGAAAACCTCCCCGGCCAGGATCTTGTCCACTGCATCCTCCCTTCTCAGACCAGTGAGCTTCTGCATGGGCGCATTCCACTCGATGCAGCTGCCGAACTCGTTGATGATGAATATGGGAGGGATGAGAGTGTTGGGGTTCCTGTTAATTGCGATGTAATCTCCTTGGATGCGAGTGTACTTGTCCAGTATTAGTTTCTCCCCTGTGATATCATGTGCAACGAAGCAGACGCCGACGACGTTGTCCCTCCCGTCATGGCTGCAGCAGGCGTTTACGAGCAGGATGATGGGGGGGCCATTTTCTTGGGAGCTGAAGTTTTTCAGCTTCATTTCGACATTATGCTCCTCTTTATCTGCCATGAAGCAAGCAAGCGAGCAAGCAAGAGAGTTAGAACAGCTGTGATCAGGAAGGAAAGTGCAGCACGTGAACAGATGCTAAACAACACGAAGAATGCGATACCACCTTGCAGCGCCAAGGAGAGCATGTTCCTGACAACTTCAACAGATTCGTCCTCGACCAGATCTACCAGAGGCGTGCCGATGGCTTTCTCCACAGGCAGGCCTGTCAATTCTGCTGCTTTGACGTTCCATCCATTCACATTCCCCAGGGTGTCGACGGCCACAATGGGAACCGTAGCTGTTTCAATGAGGCGGACCATCTCATTGGCCACCGTTCGCAGCTCGTCGACGCCCTGGATCCTCTTCGCGTCTTCTGAGATGAAGTTCACGACGGCTTTCGAGCTGTCGTTCTCGAGCTCGTCCTTCAAGGAGCTCCGCAGGATGAGCTGCAAGGAATGGATGGCGTCCATTTCTACGTCCTCCCACGGAAGGCTCCGCCGCTTCACCACCTCCAAGAACGCCTCGAACGAAGAGCGGGGATGCATCTTCCTGCCCTCGTCTCCCTTGGCCGCCGGATCATGCTTGGCGCCTCCCCACTTGATGTCATTCGCCACATGGGACCTGAACCAGAATATGAAATCCCTGCCGGTGATCCTGATAGCAGCCATTCCACACACCGCACCACCCAGAGACGAAGCGCCCGGATAGCCTGCTTCCGAAAGGCTGTCCGTGCTCAAACCAGTGGTGTTATTATGGCAATCGATGAGCCACCCAGAGATGTCCCTTATCTGTGCCTCTGTGGGCGTCACTCCGAGCAACCAGAACTGGTTCCGGTAATAGAGCGCTGCGCCATCGCACTTCACAAGATTCATCACGTTAGGCGACTGCGTGAAGATCCCCACAGGCGCGTCCCTCAGGAGCATGTCGCAGAGAACCGTCTGCGTCCTGAGAATATGCTTCTCCCTCGTCTGGGCAGCTAACTCTACCTCCTTGTTTAATTGGATGGCGAAGACTTGCATGAGAAATTCACAAGCATATCTGAGCGGAAATGGGACGAATCTGGGACTCGCGTGGTGGCACACCACCAGTCCCCAGAGCTTCAAGGCCTTCTGCGGCTGCTCGCCGTCATGGTCGATGTCGTCGTCATTAATGGTGACAGACATGACGAGGGAGGCGATGGAACCCATGTTAGCCATGTACTGAGCATGGCAGCCATGGGGCGCCCTCAGAGTGGACCCGCACAAGCTCAGCGGCTGGGCCAGCCTCTTATCCTGGATTATCCGAACGGGCTGGGCAGCACAGTCGCAAATCATCCTGACCTTGTTCTTCAGGAACAGAAACCTTGAAGCCTGCGGAATATCAGTGGCAGGGTAATGGAGGCCCAGGTAAGGTTCCAGGTCTGACCTGCGACACTCGGATATGACTTCTCCATGTTCATCCTCGTGGAACTTGTAGGCCATCACCCTGTCGTAGCCGGTGAGCTCCCTCACCTCCCGGACGAGGACATCGCACAAGAGGGAGATGTTGCCGCTGGGCAGGGACTGCAGCCTGGATATGGCTTTTGCCGCCAATTTGTATGATTTGAGCGCTCCGGCGGCTGTCACGGGCACATCCGATGGGTTAACGGGCTCCAAGTCAATGATCAGACCCACGTCATTCCTGTGCAAGATTGCATAGAACGGTTTGCCAGAGTTCTTGCAATGCACTAGAATCGGGTTGAGGAGGTTGACGTCCCCGAAGGCGGCGGCCTTCTGCAACGCGACGGCGCTCTGAGACCGGAAGAGGGTGCGCGCATCTGTGCCGATCGAGAGGGCCTCTCGCTGCTCGATGCTGGGGACGGCGTGAGGGGCGAGGTCGAGCATCTCGGGAGCATTCTCGCTGAAGGCGATGACGGCGAATGTCTGGTTCTCCACAGCGATCACGCATCCGAACGGCTGGATGAGGTTTCCCCGCTGCATCCTCTGGAGGTAGGCGGACACAGCGGCGGACGACGGTGCGCTGCCGCCCGATCTGTTGGCCGCGGCGGCGGCGCCGCCACTCGAGGAGGAACAATCAAACGGCCGCTCCGTTTGCTCGAACTCCGCGTTGAGCCTCGCATCCTCCGTGGTCTGGGCGACGAGGCGGGCGCCGCTCTTGGAGCGACCGGAGCTGCTCCGAGAACAAGAAGCCTTGTTCGACGCCGACGACATGTATCATCCCTCGCCGGATCTACCCCCCCTTCCCGTCACACGACCCACCCCTTTTCCAGCGTCTCCTTCCTTCCACGAGGCAAATAGACAGAAATCCCTCAACCCTCGAGAACCACATCCAGAGCTATCGGAAAGATTCAGCACAGACACCAGAGAGCTTCCCCCCCATACATCTCCCGGGAAGAAAGGAAGGAAGACCAGCGGAAGATGTAGAAAAATGCGATCTTGGACCTTCCTTCCTCACGAGAGAAAATCCCAGGAAAAGGGAATGGCCCGACGATTTCCTCGCGAACCCTAAGATCCTGGCGATCTGCCACCCCCCCCCTCCCTGAGGACGACGATGAGGGCAAAACCCACTAGAAACCCATCCTCGGTAACAGACCAGAGCACCCGGAATGGAGACTCCGATATTTATACCCAAATTACAAAATTATTCCAATTTTGTTGGGTTTTATCCTAAGCGGGGCCCACATCACCCAACGCAATCCCCTCCGTTCCAACCCCCACATCCACTTGGCGGCGCCCATACAGGCAGGTGCAACGCATCTGTACGACAGTGAAAAATTACTGTTCAGTCCCTTGTTCTTGAGGTTATTTTTGTCTGACCGCAGCATCCACGATAAATATAGAACTCCAGGACACGTGTACGGCGTACAGTGCAGAGGGCAAGGGAGATGAACGCAGAGCGCGGAGAAAGATACGGTGGACCGAAGAAAAGATGATCGAATCCACGTGAAGTGGGCCCCATGGCTGTCTCTTCAGTGGGGCGACTGTACGGCTGGAGGAAGGCATATCCTTTTTTTTATCCCTTTGAATATTGTCCCTTGGAAAAAAAGACCCATCCATAGTGATATTGGATTTCAAGAAATGGCTGGTTGAACAAATAGATTACAGAATGACACCCTTGATAAAACCCCTGTAATAAGACGGTTAAAATACTAAAAAAATCACCAAAGCCCTGTTCCTCGTGAAAAAATGTGCTAAAAGCCTCCAGGAATTTTACCTAAAAAATAAATTGATATCACTGTTATCTGTTAAAATAAAATATAGAAAATGCATATTTATATGATAAATACACTAGGGATATTAAATTGAAATTATGACAAACAGCCAGGGCACGCGGTAGTCCACACACCAAAAAACTATGAGAAGACATTATCTCAAAGGCCATGATGAGGACCTCCAAGAAGGTGGAAATAAAAAATATCACAATTAAACATTTTGAGAGCACTAATAAGTATTGAGACTCAAAGTTTTGGGAAAGTTACTATTTTTTTTATAATTACTTCACGTGGAAAAGACTAGAAATGTTTCATTTAGGACAAGAAGACAACAACAATAAGGATCAGAGTGTGAAGGTCATTAACACATGAAGTTTACTTACAAGATAAAATAAGAAGGTCAATCTAACCTTTGCCGAAATTCAAGTACAACAAGTACAAGCTTTTTTTTTCACCATGAAAATTTATGTAAAATGTAGATGATTAAGTAAATTACATATTTTAATCATAAAAAATAGATTTGAATAATAAGGGATTGAATGACACTAAGAAAAATTAAATTGCAAATGAAGGTATTGCAACGCAAAGTATTTTTCAATTCAATCATAAAAAGTTTCTTAGGTGAGTTATTAAGTTTCAAGAAAAAAATTGTCATCAAACAAGTTACTATAATCATTTAATATTAGGGTAACTCATAAGTTCACATCTCAATACATAGTCTAGCCATTAGATTTTATTGTGAAGTTTACATGGTTGGGTTTGAGGCTAGTGATCATCAAGAAAGGGGGTTGAATTGATTTACCTTTTCTTTTTTTTGAATGATTTCTCATTTTGAACTCCTAGTCACTCTTTTACTGAGTTAATTCTTAATAGGTTGTTATTATGGACACTATTTTTATAGTAATTTGACATTGGCTTACATTCATTCTTTAAAGACACTTCATGTCATTGGGTTCCACTAAATGATTGTATAAATCACAACCACTAATTTCACATGCTTTGCTTCCTTAAGATTTCACTTAAAAACCTTCTTCTAGATCAAGCCTCTATGGGGCCCTACATTATTATTTTTACATGACAACTCTATAAGTAATCAATTAAATAATCTCAATTTTCAACCCACAAATATAAATCAATATCATATTGGGTATGTTTGGAGGACATGTGTGGAATACAACAAATTGTTATAATAGTAGAAGACAAATGCTTTGAACATTTGAATCTTATGAAATTTGTCTCTTATGTTCTTATGGAATCTCTCTCTCTCTCTCTCTCTCTCTCTCTCTCTTCTCTCTCTTGTTGAAAAATTTGTGATGATGGTGGGGTTACATTTCTTGTGGGTTATACATTTGGTAACTGATACTCTCAATATTTACATGATAATATTTTAAATATTTTTGTGCTTTATACTTTAATTTTAATAAAAATGTTTTCAAAATAGTTTAATTTTAAAAGATATTATATTTAAAATAATTTATATGATTTTAATGTTAATTTATAATAATTACACTATGAAATTAATCATGTTATATTATGAAATATTTTCTCACGTATTTTTTTCTCAAATTTTTTGAGAATATTATTGTATTAATTTCGATTTTATATAAATATTAAGGAAATTTTATAAAAATCATCAAATTCATAAAAAATCGATGAAAATCCTGTAAAACTCAAGAAAAATCATGATGAATGATTGATTGATTCTCCATGAAGAAATTAGTCAAGTAAAATGACAAATTTCAATTCAAAATCATGTTATAACTCAAAATTTTTAATTTTTATTCATACTTGATTAAAACTAACAAAAAATCAAATCTTTCCAAGGTTTTTGAACCAACAACGGACACATCAATTGTGGCAAGAAATAAGACAAATAGTTAAAATAAATCAACGAAATCTGCACATGGAAGATTACAAAGCTATTTTTAGAGAGAAAGAATGCATCACCTATCATTCTGTCTCCCTTTTGAATCAAAACCTCTCTCATTCAGTTTTTACAAATGTTATATTACCCCCAACTCATCCATCTAATACAAACAATGCATTTTGTTCAAATTTCTCCTTCATTCAACTACTACATAGGCTGAATTTTGTTAATGAACTCTTAATATTCTTCTCTTCAACAGTGAAAATTTTCTTTTGTGAATTTTTCTATAGACGCCATAGTACATTATAGTCAAATTACCTTCATTGCTTAATTTTAACAAGTTGTAGTTGTTGAGATTGCAATAATGGATTAGAAAAGATGTAGGCATCTAATTAGTGTGCTTCACCTACACAAATTGATTGTATTTGGATAGAAATCTAATATATGACTACATCACACACTATGTCTGTAAACTTTGTTTTACCTTTATTTTGTTTATTTTTAGAATATAATAAATATTATTCAATCCTCTATGATGTTATGAACAAAAACCCTTTGACATTAATACTTTATTCACTGATTCTAATGTTAATTTGATCAATCTACGAGTTGGCATATTTCCAACAACTTTGACTTTGGGGGTGTTTGTCTTGGGATGACATCAGTTGATGTCATTAACCCCCAAATTCATAATTTAAGCTTATATTGCTTAAAGTTTACAAGAAATTAATTTCAAAAAATAGTTTATTAGTTAAAAAAAACTAATTAATAGTATTACATCTTTTTTGAGATCGACCTAGAAAATCTACTACAAAAATATTTATATCTTAAATTATTGTATTTTCCATATTTTATAAATTTTAAATTTTCTGAATTTTCTTAGCAACGACAAAAAAATCAAATAGTGGAAACTAAATGTATCTTGGAAGATTTTTACATTCAAAATTGCCTCTAATCGTGGACAGCCTACATGACGATTTTAGATGAATGTATGTTACTTAATTTCAAGTTAAACATTGAGAGGTATGCACGGATGATGTGGTTGGGATAGCTTAGCTTGAGTTTTGGCTAGTGCCAGGGTAACATAACTTATTTGCATAATGTGGTGTGGCAACTACTAGTGTGACAAAAAGTGTCCTGCATCATCTCATAGGTATCATTAGTGGCAGAAGACACTCTTCAGTGTAAATAAATGTGTTGGTTCAATCCTTTTGGTTTTGATGTGAATAAGTATGCATGTAGTTCCCTACATTCAAAACAAAAGAAGTATAGTGTGGTATAAAATTGAAAAAAAGGAAGTAACATGATATTGAGATACCAAAATAGTCATAGATTAGTGTCACTGGTCACCAAACCAAAAGTGCATGTAACTAAAAGTCTTTAGGCAAGGGTTGGCTGACATGACCTCTTGTGGTTCTCATTGTGGCCAGTTACCGACTTACCAGCTAAAAAAAATGCATGTACAAGTTTTTTTCAAATTTAAGGCAGCTTTTGGCTGACCTAGTTGGCTAGATCCAATCTGAACCACATCCCTCTCACTACTTAACAATATCAAGAAAAATATTTTAATATTTGGTCTCTTCATTTTGTGCGTGTTGACATAGTAAACAACTGGATACATTTCTAATTACCTGGTTTTATTGTTCCTTCACATGTCGGAAAGTTCTCCAAAAGTAAAAATATTGGTGTTTCTGGTAATGACGGTAAGGATATATATTGGAGATGTTATTTTCTAACCAACAGACCTTTGTGAGTCCTAATAAGGAATGAGCGTCTCCTAGTTTTGTTTTGTTGAAGACAATCTCTTGCTTCTTCCTATGATAGGCATTTGTTCTATTTTTTATTCCTCTGGTATGAGATGCTACGCCGCAAGCGGAGTCAAAACCAAAGTCAGAGGGGGAATGTCGGAGTTGAGAAGCATCCCGCTGCGGACTCCCTTTATGTAGAAGAGATCGACGTAGGGGAAGCATCGACGAGAACCGTAGTTAGTGGGCTCGTCGCCCACGTTCCTCTTGAGGAGATGCAGGCAGGTTATCTCACTTCCGTCGACTGTCCCTGCCTTTCTCCGCCGTTGACGCCAAGTGTTTCTCTTCCTCCATGGGCAGAATCGCAAGGTTTGCGTTCTGTGCAACCTGAAACCGGCCGCAATGCGAGGGGTGAAATCAGGCGCGATGCTGTTGGCTGCTTCCAATGGGACCAAGGTGAGCCATTCCCTGCTCTCCCCCTGTTCTTATTCTCTCTGCGTCTCTCACACCAACAGCCACAGAGAGACTCTGGATTGAATCCATAGGGTGGGTTCTGCCGTGGCATCATCTTCTTCCTTTTCTCCTCCCCTCAAATGTAAACTGCTTCAGGTGGAGCTGGTTGAGCCGCCGGCGTCTTCCCGCGTGGGGGAAAGAGTAAGCTTCCCCGGATGCCCAGGCGACCCGGATGAGCTGCTGAACCCGAAGAAGAAAATCTGGGAGGCGTTGCAGCCGGATCTACGCACAGATTCAGAGCTGACGGCGTGTTACACGGATTTGCCCCTGACGACGTCGGCGGGTGTGTGCAAGATCGAGTCCATAAAAACTGACTCCGTAAGATAGGACACCTTCTCTTCCTCTGTGTTCTCAAACTGACCCCCACACAGACACAGAGGCCAATGAATATCGTGCAAGCTCTTCTTTGGATAATAGTATGTTGATACTGCTGTCTGAACGTTGCGTAAAAAGGACGGCTGGGCCAAATCTCAGAGAGTAAAAATTTGCTTCTTTCATTGCTGATCCAAACTTTGAACAGCGAAAGCGGGAAGGGCCCTCGAATAATCCTCGCAAGTTAGATGATGGACGTTTTCTGTGTTCCTCTGTAGTCAGTCGGCTTTCGTCTTTGACTTGCCGATGCAGAGGTCCTTCATCCACAGGCATATTCTGTGCTCTTCGTCTGCGCATGCGAGCCACATCCAGTGCGTCAGAATGCAGAGGGTAGGGTACCGGAGATGGATGGCTAAGAACGACATAAAATGGATGCTCCGAGGATTTAAACGCTCCGAGGCTGTGTGCGTACCTCGACCCATCGCGGAGCGTCGATGGTCTCGTTCCTTGATGGCGTTTCTTGGATTCTCGTCGGCTTCCACCTGATTTGATCAGCACGAGGTGTGTCAGCTGCGGTGATGCTGCTGGTTGGGAGAACAGAAGGCGGCCAGAGCATTCTTCACGGTGCGCACCGTGATGACGACGACCGTCACGTCGTCGGGCTTGCCGCCGGTCCACGGGAGCCCCTCCTCCCGGGAGGCCGCCGCGAAGGGCGTGTCTTGACTTCCGGTGAAGGCAGCGACGGCCGCCGCCCCCAAGGCACGAGCCATGTCCGACGCGCTTCTGCGTGGGCGCTCCGCCCGCTCTCTCGTCACCAGGGCGGCGATCTCCCCGTCGAAGAGCCCGTCGGTCGCCGCCACGACGACGTCGCCCGGTGCGAGCTGCACCGTGAAGCTGATGGCGCTGTCGACCGGATCGCGCGGGTCCACGCGGCCGATCTGATAGGGCCGATTGAAGCGTTTCTGCTGTGGAGGGGAGTGGTAGGCGACGGCGCCCCCCCGCACCACCACGAATCCGCTATCGCCGACGCTGACCGCCCGGAGGAACGGCCCGTCCACCGCCCCGATGCAGTAGGGTGGTCCCGATGACTCCACGGTTGGAGAGTAGTTTGATCTGTGCCTCGCAGGAGGACATGAGCTGCCGGGCGAACTCGCCGGCGTCGATCCCCCACCGGCTCCAGCTGCCGACCCCGTCGGCCACGCCGAAGGCGTTTCCTGCGTCGCTGATGAAGTGCGCGTCCTCACCGAGCGGGTTCTGTCCTTTCTTCGGCCGGTAGGAGGAGCCCACGTCCAGGTGAAACCCCCGGCGAATAGGTGTCGCGACGGCGCGCGGTCTCGGTGTCGTCGCCCCCCGAGAGGATGAAGACGCGACCGACTCGCGGGCGAGCACGGAGCGCAGCCACCCGTCGTCGGAGTCGTCCGAGGACCCGCCGGCGGCGCCGAGCCTCCTCTTCTTGGCCGGAGGCGGAGGGGCGGAAAGGCCGTCCGGCAGGTGGTTCCGCTTGAAGGGGTTGGGGGGCAGAGCAGGGTAGAGGGTGGTCATTCCCTCGGATCTCGACGGGAGAAGGTTCTTGATCGAGAAGGTAGAGGGAGAGTGAAAAGGTGGCGGGAAGCAGGAACAGGTTCTTGATCGAGAAGGTAGAGGGAGAGAGAGAGAGATCGAGAAGGTACTGACTGGCATTCATCAGGAACGTGCTTTAATTATGTTCTAGACCCAATGGAAAAATTGAACTCAAACTCGCAGACAATCCACGTGTTATAACCGCGTGAAAAATTGTATTTACGCACTTGCAATTCTCCTCATGCGGCGAGAGAAGGATGCAAAAGGAGCATTAGGAAGAAAATTATCTCAAAATATTAGAAGGAAAAATCTCATTGCTCCCAATATTGTGTAACTCGCATGAAGAATGAGAGGTCTTTACCTCAGATGTAGCTACCTTACGTCTGTGATAATAAAAATGATATATTTTGCTAGAAAGAACCAAAAGGATGTTCCAAATTTGATGCAAGCATGCTGAAAATATATTTATGTCATGTGCAATTTTATTTCAGGACAATGAATTAATGTGAAGAGGTAGGTACACATGCACACAATATGTGAAGAAAAGAAATTATAATCTTGATCACTTATGCAATGAATCATCTTAGTGTCAGTACTTGCTATAGTCATGATGGATAGCTTCATAGCTAAAAAATTTTGATCTCTCTCTCTCTCTCTCTCTCTATGTATGCATCAAGGAGACTGATAAAAAAATAAAATTTACTATGAAATAACAAGGACTTTCGTCCTTTGTAGACCAATATGAACTGTAATAATTGAGAAGTGAAAGAGTTAATCAAAAGACGTTGGACAAGAGGGAGCAACATGATCAAGACAAGCATGGCCAATGCGGGGACATTAAAGTTCACAAGAAGTGAATAAATTACTAAAATACAGCATGACCTTCATATGATTAATTCCTCACTATGTGAGGACAAATTATTAAATTATGGATGAAATTCAATATACTGATCTTAGGCCATCATCAATAGTAGAAAATATGAGTTTCAATAGTACGAAAAAGGGGCACACTTAAATCTCAAATGGACCAACACTCTTATCAGAAGCTTTGTGGTGAGTAGATGTTGAGTAGCATCCCTAATAGGACTTGGTTCCACTAGGTTTGAACTAAAAATAAAATATTTGTTTCTACCAACATCATCCTTCCACTAAATCATCTTGCTAGAAGTCAAAGTCATTGCAGAGAGGACCTTAGAGTATAATTGAGAATCAAGTCGATACTATAGCTACGAGATGACTATTTATAACATAGTATATAGATGGATATGATGGGACGCTCTTACTACTAGACCCACTGTGGAGGAAAAGTATCTGATCTTTGGACAACAATAACACGTAGGTTGGCCTGCAAATATTTTTAGTATAATAAACTGATTGTGGGCGATATATCTAACTACTAAAGTAACATAAGTAAGTTATTGTTAATATTATAAAAGAGTGATTACATTCATAGGAACTGGTAAGTGAAGACTGATCATATAAGGAGATTGACAATCTCAAATCATCCAGTTACATTAGTTTATGGATTTTCCTCCTCTATTTCTATCTGCTATATAATATTTATTCTCTGTCCCAATTACCTCTTCACTAAAGAAAAAAAGAGTTACTCCAATGAATTAAAGTCTTCTTCCTAATGTTAAGGTAGTAATGTCTTCTTAAAGTTTCTCTCTTCTATATAATATTTATTATCTATATTCTTCCCAATTCCAAAATTGAGACCAATTAAGGTAGTAATTATTCCCGCACTTTCATTTCAATCAAATTCAAATGAGATGTCAAAAATTCTTTGAAATTAGATATATGATATTAGTAGAGAAAATTCAGGAGTAATTTGAATTAAGTTTTTCTGTAGTGGTGTCATATACCTAAATGAAGCTCTTCTCTGTCTTCTTCTCCAGAGAGTCGGGAGCAGCAAGCAGAAGGCAACTGTTGGCAAGCCTGAGAAGCCATTGGACCCCCCAAAGGCAAGCGGATTACTAGAAAGCACCAGCTCAGGAACACTCAGACCACGCCAGGCCACTAAACAGAACTGGGGCTGAGGAAGCTCCTTCTCCCTGGCGGCCTCCCTGGAAGAGAACGCACAGGTTCTTCTTCCTCCTGGCAGGCTTGCCAAAATCTCTCCAGACCCCTCAGGGCCAAGAGACCTCTGGTTAGGTGATCCCAAGGAACGCCCATCTTCTCCCTGGCAGATCCTTATCGGCTTCAGAGGCAGCGCCATTCTGAAAGGGACGCGCTATGGCAAGAGGGCAACCGCCTGATCTGCAGTCTGATGCTCATCCATGCTCAACCTTGCAAAAAAACTTCATTGCAGTAGAGATTTTATTTCAGAAGCAGTATCATTGCGGATGCGTTCCAATAAGCCTCCTGAAGATGATATTCCGCCTCATTTTCAATACACCAATCTAGAAGTACCCTCGTTGCTCGGTTTAGGAACAATGAGGTACCGTTGGTACAGTGCGATATGCCGCGAGGAAAATAACACAGAAACTTGATAAGACTATGTGGGCACAAAAATAACGGAACACTCAAGAGAAATATATATTGCCTGGAGATCTTATATTAAAAAAAAAAAGTTATATCCATCGTAGCCTAGACAGCAGCAACGGTAGGTGAGTTCCTCGACTCCAACCATGGTTTGGCAGCAACCTTCGTCGTCAAAAACCAGCCCACCTTATCTGGGGCCTCATGGAAAGGCGCATTCAGCTTTCTCAGCTGGGATTCAAAGGCAGACGCCAATCCTTTCTCTGAGTATCGATGTTTCCCATGACCAGTGTTTATACCCAGCAATGGTGGCAGGTCCTCGCCGTTTTCCAGTGCCCTGGATAGATCGTTCATCCAGACATGCAAGGCTGTCAGAGCCGCCCCGAGTGAGAGGCTCCTCACATGAAGGGACCATTGGGTGGTGGATTTTGACTGAAGACCGGAGTAAATCCCCAGCCTGAGAGCCATGTCCAAGAGCACGCACGCCCTCTCCAGCATATCCAGGTTGACGCAAAGATCAGTTAAGCAATTACAGTAAGCCTTATTCACTTCCTTGCCAATGTTTGTGAATAGCTCCTCAGCCTGAACTTTGATCACCTCGTCCTTGACTTTCTCGTCCACAAGCTGGTTGACTAACGAACCCAATGCGGGATTTGCTCTACCGATGCATTCGATTACCTTCCCCAGCTCTTCTTGCGGGGCTTCAGTGAGCACATTCAGAAGACAACCACAGAACCTGTCGTCTGGTGTTATACCCAATTTCAGCATGCGGTCAAAGGTCTCGACAACGCTGTCAATCTTCTTGGCCTTTCCATAGCACTGGATGAGGGAGGTGAGCACGAAGATGTTAGGCTCAAACCCAGAGGCCGCCATCTCATTGAAGATGCCCTCCGCCTCTTCGACCTGCCCACTGCAAGAATAGATGGTGATCAAAGAAGAGTAGGTCCAGCTGTCCGGTTTGCAGAGCTCGGGTGATCTTTTCATCTCTTCGAATATCTCCACGGCTTCGTCCACATAGCCCAGGTCGGCACACATGGCCAAGAGGGTGTTGCAGAGGACCACATTCAGCTCTATGCCTTTCCCCTTCATCTCTCTGTAAACCCTGAGGGCATCCTCTGGATAACGAGCCCTACCGTAGGCACGCACCAGCGCTGCATACGTTGCGCGGTTGGGCAAGAAGCCACTGCTCTCCATCTCTCGATATATGGTCTTCACCTGCCATGGCCTGCCTGCTCTGCCCATCGCATCCAACAGCGTGTTATAGGTAATCAAGTTGGGCTTCACTCCCAGCGCCTTCATTTCCTCGTACACATTCAGTGCGCCGTCAAAATTGTTCGAGGTGCTATATACCTTGATCACCGTGGAGAAAGTCACAGGGTCCAGCCTTCGCTTCTCCTCTCGAGCCTGATCGTACAGCTTCATGGCCATATCGACGTTACCCGAGCGACCATAGGCGTCAATCATCGCCGAATAGGTGACGTCGTCAGGTCGGCAATCGAATTCTCCCATCCTCTCAAACCACTGCACCGCCTTCTCAGGCAGATTGCACACCCTGGCGCAGCTGATTATGGTGGAGAACGTCACGTTGTCGGGGCCTACCCCTCTCTCCAGCATCTCCTTCAGTAGACTCTCCGCCCCGTCCCAGCTCCTGCACTTCCTCATGACTTTCAGGGTGACATTGTAGAGGATGACATCTTTCTTAACTCTAATCTTCTCCCGGAACCACCGGAGAGAAAGCAGGGCCGTCTCGGGGTTACCCATGTTGTTCAGCACGATCACCGCCTCCTGCTCCGACGGCTTCTCCCCCAGGACAGAGAGCCTTTCAGCGACCTCCAGCTCGGCGGGGTTGCAGGAGTCGAGAGCTTCAGCAAGCTGGGCGAGGCGGGCGTACCTGGACTCCGAGGACTGCTGCCGGAGGCGGGAGGCCCTCGGGTTATTAGGGTTGACCCAGATGGTGCTCCTCACGGCAGCCGCGGCCTTCCTCTCCGGCGACGCTTGTGATTCCGCGGGGGGTTCTACGGAGGTCTGGGGAACAGGGTCATGGAGGGAGACCCTGGCTAGCGGAGCCGGCCTTTTACAGTGCGTCACTGTGGGGAAGCGAGAAGAAGAGGGGAAGAAGGCAAAGGGGAAAGCACGGCGGCGCCCGTCCTGGAGCACGGAGGAAGAAGGAGCAGCGGCCGCAGTAGCAGTGCTACAGGTGCAGGAGATGTGGATTGACGCCATTGTTTCCCCTCAAGCGCCGCCGCCCGCCGCCGCCGTCTCCTCGCTCATGAAAAATCGAGATCCCCGTCAGAAAATACCTTATCAGGAACAATGATGGGCCCACCATGATGGGCCCATAAGGCCCAATCATCCCTTAACGGGTTAATGGATTTGGCCCATTTTCGCCCCCCCCAGAGGTGGGCCCCGGTCCGGTAAACAGCTGGCCGCTCTCCATGGAGGAGCTACGCCGGGCCACCGAAGAAAATCTCGCCACCTTATCCGTTATCCACTCCAAACGAGAGGGTACAAGATATGCGAGCCGCTTCCTTCCTGCTGAGGACTGAAGAAGACGATGGCACAAGCGGCGGCGCTCCTCCTCCCTGCTATCGCCGGCGGCCTGGCTGCCCCCGGGCGGCGCCGCGGCGCCGCCGCCGCCGCTCCGTCCAGGAGGGCCACCGCCACCCGTATCCGCGCCCAATTAGGTAACTAAACGGGCGTCCCTTTCACTCCCGTCGTCCCATCTCCGTGACGAAGTTCTCGGTCCCCTTCTGTCGTAGGTGGGGGGAAGAAGCCGGAGAAGAAGTTCATCACCAGGGAAGAAGAGCCCGAACAGTAAGCCGCCGCCCTCTGGAACCTCCTGAGGCCATTTTTGCTTCTTCTTCTTCTTGTTCGTCTTCTTCGGGGGATCAATGGCGGAGCCTGGAAAATTGCAGGTACTGGCAGACGGCGGGGGAGAGGGAGGGGGAGAACCCCATGAAGACGCCGCTGCCCTACATCATCATCTTCGGCATGTCGACGCCGTTCATCATCCTGGCGGTGGCATTCGCCAATGGGTGGATCAAGGTCCCTATCCGATAGCGGAGACAACTCCCCGTTGTAGCGCGCACATCTCGCTCCTTCAAAATCTCCCCAACCGATCGGCAATCCGACTGCGGCGTTGCCGGCCGAATGATTTCCCACAGCATGAGAACTGAGCTTGTAAAGACAAGAAAACTGATGAAATCGCACGACGTCTCATGCGCCATATCCAGGGCCCAGAAGGGTACATAAACATATATAAACGGGTGTAATCGCCTCGCGACGATCGCAGACGAACTTGCAGTATGTTTCTAGGTCTGACCGGCGAAGGAGAGGGACCTCTCTAATGAGGATCGAGCCAGTCGCGGGCTGAACCCTTAGCCATGGCGGTGCTCTTGGCCCTGGCGCTGCCGCCCACAAGCTCCCGCAGGGTTTCGACCTTGTTCTCGCGTCCGGCGCCGGAAAACCTGCGGTCCGCTTCCTTCAGCTTGTTCTTGGGCCGCAGCCTGTTGCCGGAGAGGTTGAGGTCTTGCTGTTTCGCCTGAGAAGGAGGAGCTCCGTGGGGTCCCAAGTAGATCTTCTCTTCCTTGATGGGCTGCCACAAGAGCAAACGAATCACTCATCCTATAAAATTTGATCATACGAGATGATGCCCAGAAGGAGAGAATTACCTTGGAGGGCGGTTCGGGGTCTACTACTGCTGAAGCATGGCGATTGCCGCCCTCAGAATCTCCGATAGACAAGCTTGGGATCACAAATCCATCGGTATCTGAAAAATGGAAGAGGGTCAACGCTTCTAAACTAGAGGGTATGCTGAATGAAGGGAGGAGATAACTGGGTTTCTCTTCTATGGTCTCATCCCATCCTGCTCTACAGCGTACGTTTTTTTTTTTTTTCAATGAATCATCGCCAATAAGAAACCCACTAGTAAAAATAAAACACAAGTAAACTGTAGAAACATTAAAGACGACATCAGTGGCCAGCCAAATAACCGTACAATACCAGCCGGGACCTGATCAAGAACCTCAATTTTTTTTAGTACTTGCAGCCCTATAGCTGCTATGGATCTCCCAGGAACTAACGAATAAATAATTCACATCTCTACCGATCCTTTAACCAGAATGATTCCTAATAAGTGGAATTTCCTATAGATCGAGAACAAACAACTTCAGAGCACTTTAATGAAATACACAGTTTTAGGGAGCTTTTTCTGCTGTATAAAGGTAAGGCCTTCATATATGATTACTACGGTATGAAGGAACCGATATAAAACAGAAGGCTGAGAAAGTGGATTCTACAAGTTCCAAAAATCCTTTATTTAGAAAAAAGGTTCGAGCAGGCATTCCAGTGTGCTCTCACGAACCCTCTGTACAACCTCACCAGAGTCTAGACGAAGCTGGCCGAGGCCCTCAAGACAGAGGAGTATTTTCGTTCCTCAAAAAAATAGTTCGTGGCTCAGTTCTCTGCCAAGCATAGAATATATTTTCATTGCTTTTTTTCTCCAGGTAAAAATGTATGGACCATAACCACCACAGCAAGGGCACCTGAAGTCTCCCGAGTATATCACATGTTTCCAATATTTTTATCCGTCTTTCATGCCGCTCTCAGATGTCTAACCTAACTAAAATGCAACAAGGTAAATGCATTACACTACAGTGAAACTCCAAGTAAATCCCAACCCTTTATTATTTTCTTCTCAGGTGGTCCCCTTCCAAACGTACATGAAGACTGAAAAATTATAGAATATATACTATGCCTCTGGCTCAAGCAGTTCATCACATCTCTCCAAAACGGATCTTGTATCTGGTGCTGTTCAGAAAGCATCATCTTCCATCACTTGCTTGATTTCAGATTTAATGATATGCAGAAGTCACCATTGTAACAAATATGGAGCCTATCAACAGCATCTTGTCGATGGTTTTGACAAGAGAATTGTAAAAGAACATCTTCCAAATCACATTTAATCCTCTCAAATAAAATCTTATAGAAGTTTTTTTAGACCTTTCACAATTGTAATATCATTTAATATATAAATGCGCCTTTGAATTTGTAGATACATCCCTCTTAATTTTTTTGTCAAATTTGGTCGGCTTGAAACACAATAACCCAAGGAAAATAACATAAGCTCTGAGTCACCACAAATTACAAGCTATTCAATCCTGTATGATCAAATCAGAATATGGATGGCCGCTTCAGTCGATCTACATGCAGACTGGAACAAAAATAGCTCATTAACTGATGTAGCCTATAAGTTGAACAGATGCATCCTGATCTTATTTCAAGCTATAATTCGTTTGGGCTGGCAGACGGCATTCTGGTTCCGAATTTGGATTGACTAAGGCCAGGAAGTTTTTTTTTTCAGTCAGGTGGGTTCAAAGCTGTTGGGTTTAATTTTATACCTGCATTCCCTGTGCCAATCAGTTCATGCTGCAGCTAAAGTTAATCCAACCTGACTTCCGCACCTACTTTCAGCAAGATCGAAGAGGTTGCATAGAATGCATGAGGTGCAGCAGCAATGAAAGTATGTAAAACAAACACATAGTTCAAGATAAAGGGAAAAAGAAAGGGCTGTCTTCATTAAGCAAAAAGTGAGCCAAAGTGCACAGATATGGTATGGCAAATGACAAGTAAAAAGTTTCAGAGGATAAATAACTGTGAGCATATTTCTAAGAAAAGAAAATCAATCAGCCTCTTTTTAAACAACCTGATTGCGGCTATTTATATTTACTTTCTGCCCTAAGTGATTCTACATTCACTGAGCATTAGGATCAATTAGCAAATGCGTATAAAAACTATCTGTGTAGTAACCTCGACTCACCCAATATTTTGCAGATATGTTAAACCCCATACACATAACTTTGATGATTCTTAATTTTTCTACCAAAACACTACATTATATCGATTTTCTGGATGATTATCTTTCTTCTCCCTCACGCCAGTTTCTACTGATTTCAATGGATTGCTTTGCTTTTAATTCATCCTTAAGAATGTCACGTCTGTTATTTATTTGCTTAAAAGGAGTGGAAAATATTCCAAATATCCATTAGAAGAAGAGTATGTTCCTTTATCAACATTCACCTGAAAGTTCCCCTGTCCATCAGAACGCTATCATTCGTAGACTATATCGTACAATCTAACCTCTTCATCAACCTACCAAATTATGTATCAGGGTTGAATGCCTCACTTGTGAGGCCAGACAGAACACACATTAGCCTAAAACAGCATCGACCACATACACACATGAGTGATTAAGTCATGGATAGCGCATATGGATGCGTGAATGACCAAAAAAAGAGCACGAAAAAGTGAAGAAAATATTACCAGGTGATCTTGACGACTAATAGCAGGTAGAAAAGTAAGAAAAAGTTCAACATAACAGGCTAAAAAAAGTTAAGCACAAGAATGAGAGAGACGGACATAGTAGATGGTCTAAGATCCAAATAAAAATCCCGCACAGAATTTCCTACTGATACAAACTATTTTTAACTCCCCACATCAACACGGAGACAACAATTTACAACGTAAAGCAGTATTCTCTGTTATGGGTAAAGCCAAGACGTTCGATAAAATAGCAAGATGCCAAACTATGGGAAGACAGTAGTTGTGGCGTTAAACATACCCCACTCGTCTTCCTCCTCGACTGGCGACGTCGTACGGTTCAGGGTAGGGTCCATGGGGCACAGATGAACATGGATTTCAACGGCCGCAGGGCAAAAGAGCCCAAGATGCGCCTGATGTATCACTCGGAGCAGCGGCAATCTGCAGTGTCAACCGAGGGGGCGAGACAACCTAGAAAAGCAAGAGACGGGGCGATAACAACAGATAAGTCGAACAAAGTGTACAGAAAAAAGCTCAACATACTCACAATAACAGCCGGGAGATCGCGAGCTGGCACACAGGGAGCCAGAGAGAGAGAGAGAGAGAGAGAGACGCCGGGTCTCGCTTTCTCTGCAACTGGAAGGTTACGGAAGGATCAGATTTGGCTTTCCATTTCGATTTTATTATTTCTGTACCTTAAAGTTAACTAGCCTTGGAAGTCAATACCATATGACCCCGATACCCTTTTCCCTTTACTCCAGAACATTATCCATATACAGTAAAAAAGGAAGGGTATTTAAGGTATTCCGCTTCCCTGGGCCGGAACAGATCGGGATCCGATTACTGGGGTGGGGCCGTGGCTCGGTCAACGAGGGGCAACTATAGCGGTCGTCGGCTGCGAAATCCGAGGAATTAGAATAATTAAACACCACTTTTAAAATTTTAAAATATTCAATGGGCCATGCGAATTGTAAAAATATTTAGGAAAAATAATTAGTAATTTATGTTTTGCACGCTTTATATTGTCGTCCAGGCGCGTAGTAAACTCAGATCCTCTCTCTCTCTCTCGCCAGGCATATATATATATATATATATATCAGAGGGCCAAATTAGAACTTAAGATTACCACTCACTGTACTTCTAATCAGCCAACAGCCCCGTTGATCAACAAGCAGTAACAAAATGGATCTAAACAATAAAAATTGATATTTTTATTGTGTAAATATGTTTCATAATTTTCAAGGGTACAAAATATCATTTTAAACCAAAGGCAATCAAATTGATGTGTACAGCTTATATACTATTTAGATATCATAATTTCCTATTATGGGGAGCTGCCTTGACTGATGACCATCTCATGGCCTGGAATATCCTCAAGATGGTACGGTGCTACATGCTTTAATGAGGGCTCCTCCATGAATGATTTTATTCACATTGTTTTTTCCCCAATTTGGATGATTTACATTCATTGCACGCAATTAATGTGATATTATTTTATATTATTCCAAGGGTTCCCATGTAATTAATTGCTTGCAATTGCATGAAGGTCGTTGACACAAAAATATATCCTTTACATTTTTTATGGATGTAAATTGAAAAATTAATTTTCAGGCAGATCTTAGGATGGCATTGATATTACTAAGGTCAGAAAAGGTAGTGCAAGAGGAAAAAAAAAGGTCCCTCAAGAGCATATGAATGACTCGGGGAGAGCTTGATTATTACCCTAAGCTTTAGTGTCAACTTTTTACAAAGTTTCCCGATTATTATAAAAAATAATAAATATTTATCTCATGATCTCGCCCAGGAGCAACACGTTTATATGCCCTTTACAAGACTCACACCTAAACCAGAGTTAAAAGAAATACCAGACACTAGGGCACATGCAAGGCTCTCTCGAAGCGCAACCAGGAGCAAACACCTTGTCTCCATCGTTTGCATGCACTCGTGAGGGAGCTGGAAACGATCAAGTGACGAGAAAATAATTTATTTACGAAAGCATAATGAAAATTTTGATATCGCAAAGCTGACTTCGAGAGGGGACCCAGTTGACCACCTTGAGCAGTGTGCTTGGATGATTGAATCGGATCTAAAAAAGTTTATACGTAGGGAGTGGAAGCGGACCGACCTCAATCCCTTCAAGAATCTTTCTGTTGGTAGAGTCCGGCCATGGGGGGTTGACCTCATATCCGGCGAGCTATTCACAGACCCAGTTGACCACCTTGAGCAGTGTGCTTGGATGATTGAATCGGATCTAAAAAAGTTATACGTAGGGAGTGGAAGCGGACCGACTTCAATCCCTTCAAGAATCTTTCTGTTGTTAGAGCCCGGCCATGGGGGGTTGACCTCATATCCGGAGTGTTCTTCACAGACCCTGAACTCCCCGCAGCGGCTTGGTCGAGGGACCTCGCCGGGGGGCAAGCGGAGGAGATGGCAGAGGCCTCTGTGGCTAGCCATCTCCGAGACAGCGCCGTCGAGGAAGGGCTGAAAGCTTGGTCGTTGAGGCTTCTAATATTTCGGCTAGCGGTCAAACGGCGAGAGTGGCCGCAGTCGGCGTCATCTTTTGAGATTTGATTCTTCAATTTATTCTGAATATCGGATAGAACAAAGACATCCAGACGGATGATTTCCAGAAGTGAGCGCTGGCTCGGCTGCGTCGGCATGAGGTGCTCGCCGTGCTGGAATTATTGCAGAAGCGTGGCTCGTCGATCGGATGAGAATCTGTCCCGTCTAAGTTATATGAGTCGTTATCTCTTCTATATCTTTAAGAAGCTTTAATCCCGAGTCGGTGCAGGTGGATTTTTTTTCTGGTGGGCGCCCATTTTTTTTTGGAGGATATTCAATTAGGAGATGAATCCGGGAAATATGCGTCGAGTAAGAAAGGAATCTTGACAAATTATGAAGTTGACTAGACGCAGCCTCCTCTCCCGAGAAGAATGTGTTTCTCATTGGGCTTTCTCCTCTTGTCATCTTCAACCATTTCCGTCTCTCTCTCTCTCTCTCTCTCTCTCTCCGTCCGTCTCTCTCTATCTCGCTCGTTGTTCCTACGTCTCCTTTGCATGATCACCCTGACACGGCACGCTTACCACGAGACGTATGAACACAGATTGAAAAGTCAAAGTGACTGTTCTTTCCATATGCTTCATAGACCCTACTTCTCTGGTCAACCTCCGTCTCCTTTTCATGCATATCCCAAGTCATTTTATGGTCATTTCCTGGCGTATATGTACGGAAATCACGGGAGCTAAGCCGAACCCAAGTCATTTTTTGTTGACTGGTCCTATGATCACTCATCGTTTCCAAGTTTCGACCTCCGCGGGACAAAAGACAAGGGAAGAGCCTTTTTTGTATTTATTCAATACGGCCAACGATCAGTGAGCAGAAGACTAGAAGCGCCTTCGCATCATTGGATCCATCAATGGAGTCACAGTTCACCTGCCCGCCGAAGAGGCCCAGAAGGCTCCCCGCCGACATACGGTGGTTGACGAGCACCTGGGACTCGGAATCCCGGGTGAGAAAGCTCAGGCCGGGCCTCGGTCTGAGAGACCACCCTCCCGCCACTTGTCAGCTCTAACGGCAGGCAATTTACGGCATGGAATACGGTGGCCCCCGGATGGACCCCCGTGGAGAATCTTTATCTATTCGCTACTGGCCCCATGAATTGGGTTTCTTTGCGTCGAACTTTCTTCGATGAGAACGTAAGCATGCGAAATATGTGCAATATTTGCACGAGAATGACGTAGCTTGGCGTAAATGCAGATAAGAAAGGCAGTGCGTATCTTAGCTCTGTGCGAGAGTGGGTGAGGGGACGATTAAGATTGACTTGACATGCACCGTGAGTTCAACTGCATCTTCGCCCACATCCACACCATTCGGGCAAATCTTCTCCATCCGTTTGGTACGTGAGACTCCCCCCCCTTCTTTCTCTCCACCGTTTCCCACTGGTAGATTCTTTCCTTTGTCGACTTGCCCATCTGATGACAAGCGAAGCGTCCTCATCTCTCTTCTCTCTCTCTCTCTCCTCCCTCCATGTATCTCTCACGTGGCGTGTGGGAAGTGGTCGTTCTCCTTTTATTCCACAGTGCTTTCTGGCTAACCACAGGTCACGGACGCTTGCGTCTGGGTTCTACATTCTCCTCTGATGTACACGGTAGGGCCGTGGAATGGCCAAAGGCGAAGGCCTAGCTTCTTCAGATTCGATCGAGGACATGGCTGAAGCTAGAAGTCCATGACTTTTTTTTCGCCAAAGTGCCCAAAATCTCCTGGGATTTGGGTGGTTCTGATAAGTATCTGTTATAGTTCGGTTTGATCGATATTAGCCTCAGAGATAACGTGTAATAGACTCGGCATGCCTAGTTGATCGACCAAACGCTGCTAGTAGGCCACTCTTTTGTGACGGACGGGGGCATTAGGCCAAAGAATCTCTCTCTCTCTCTCTCTCTCGTGCCTATATATACCCCCATAGGCTCCGAGTAGGAATCAGAATGGGTAGGAGTTGATGAAAGGGAAGGAGCACATCCTCTTTCCTTTCGCCGTGGAACCACGACGCCGACATGATGACGGAGGAGACGAGGAACGACAGCTCCTGTAATTAGAGCCAACTGCCATTCTCGGCACGTTCAAGGCCAAATTACCGCTGGTGTGGCTTCAACCCCTCCATATTACGGTCTAACATGGGTGAAGTGAGCTCTCTCTCTCTCTCTCTCTCTCCCCGCCTCCCTCTCTCCCCCCCCCCCCCCTCCACGTGTTTATTATTCTCCTGATCGACTCTCGAGTAACTCACATGCCATTTGGAATGTGAAAAGGAAGAGAAGAAGGAGTTGGCCGCAGAAGAGAAGAAGGACGGGGAGGCTCCGCCTGAGATCGTGCTCAAGGTCTACATGCACTGCGAGGGCTGCGCCAAGAAAGTGGAGAGATCCTTGAGAGGATTCGAAGGTCAGCACTTCAATCTCCAACTACTTCCGGCTAAGCCTCTGAGAGACGGAGATCGATCCGAAGAGCTCGTCTGAAAGTGCAGGCGTGGACGAGGTGAAGGCGGACTCCAGATCCCACACAGTTGTGGTGAAGGGGAAGGCGGCCGACCCGACGAAGATCTGCGAGCGTGTCCAGAGGAAGACCGGGCGGAAGACGGAGCTCGTCTCTCCATTGCCCAAGCCCCCCGAGGAGGAAGCGAAGAAGGAGGAGCCCACAGAAGAAGAGAAGAAGGAGGAGGTACCCGCCATCACCACTGATCAGAGCTTCCGCCTCCATCATCCAGTCTACTTATCTAAGAAGATCCAGCATGCATGTGGATCTCGTTCTTACCCTAAACAGTTGTTTAAATTTATTTTAATTTCATTTTTTGGATCGAATTCGGCAGCCCCCTACGGCGATCACGGTGGTGCTGAAGGTTAGAATGCACTGCGAAGCATGTGCTGAGGTTCTGCAGCGGAAGATCAAGAAAATCGATGGTATTAACTCGTACATTTTCTAGTTTCTCGTACATTTTCCAAAGGAAAAAACCTAAAATATATTAATTTTTTTATAGTTTCCCTAATTTTTATTTCATTTTCGTAATTCCTGTGGAGTTCATACAGCAGAATAAAACCATAGAAAAAAATAATAACTTCGGAATATGTTCTGGACATGTCGGTTGAATCTGGCCATTTACATAGTCTCGGATATAATGGCCGAGGAAATTCCACGTGGATGAATAGACCATAAAGACGCGGGGTATTGTTGTCCCCAGATCATTTATATGTCTGTCCCAGCATAGGATGTATCATGGGGGCCAATATCAGCCTAGAATATTGAAACAGGGCGTGGATAATTTCTGATAAATTTATCAAAAATTCAAAGTGATGGAACGTTGAACCTGCCAATGTCGGTGTGAGATATTTCTAATTGTATCAAGCGAAGAGACAGCGTTCGTGACCGTGGTCATAGTCAACGCTCAGAATCGAATCTAATACGCATGATGCTGCCATGTCTGCAGGTGTGGAATCGGTTGTGACAGATTTTCCCAATAACCAAGTGATTGTCCAAGGGATTATAGACCCTGAAAAGCTGGTAGAGAACGTGAAAAGGAGAACAAGGAAGCGAGCCTCAATTGTGAAGGACGAAGAGAAGAAGGAAGAGGCGGTGGAGGGGGAAAAAAAGGAGGAAGTAAAGGAAGGGGAAGACAAAAAGACCGATGTGAATAAGCATGAATATTGGGCACCAAGATACAGCATACAATATGCATATCCGCCGCAAATATTTAGTGATGAGAATCCAAACGCTTGCTCTGTTATGTAGACTGCTTTCATGTACTGTAACTTCCCTTACGTAACCTCATGCATGTTTTCCACTCGTATGCATGATTTTGATCGAAAGTTTGGGACAATGATATGCGAACCTATGAATATGTATCATTTTTCCAGCTATTTCATGTATGTTTTAAATTTGGGCTTCCGTTATTTCCTAATATGGTGAGTAGTTCGATAAAAAGAGGCACAAAAAGATCGGGACGGTTGAAGACAAAAATAAAATTGAAGAAAAAATATAGGCAAATATTATAATTTGAACTGAGTGCAATTAATGAAAACCTAAGTTAATGACATTTGCATTGTACCATCTATTTATACCTTTCTGATATGGTTTTATTGATATATGTTACAAATAACGTATTAATTTGTGCTAACTTTAAACTGACGTTGGATCATGACCAAACTCCTACGAGGCATTCTCGTGCATAAGGCCTCCGTGAATGACCTTAGTCAAAGAATTTGAACCGCCCAGCCCCCCCCCCCCTCTCTCTCTCTCTCTCTCACACACACACACCCACCCACCCACCCACCCACACACACACACACACACACACACACACACACAGGGTCTACCTCGCCAAACACACGTCTAGATAGGTTCTTTAACGGTCTGTTTACCAAATCGGAGAGAGCTCTCTCTCTCTCTCCATCGATCTATTTATACACATATGACACATATTCTCCACCGCTGGTTCTCTTTCTCGCCACCCCACCTCAAACCCGAGCATTTCAGGATCCCAGTGCTTTTCCCCTCCTCCATTCTTTTTTAAAGCCGACAGTGTTCCCATCGGAAGGACAATAACACGTCTCAGGTCGAGCTCTAGCGGCGCTCGGCATGGGCACCACACGGCCCCTCGGAGAAGCAGGATGGATATGCTCACTGTCCACCATCCCTTATCTGTCAATGTCCATGGGGTCCCTCCGACCACGCTTCGTAGTTTTCAAGCTTCATAATTCCCTCTCCACCCAGCAGCTACGGGGGAACCAACCCTGACCTCATAATCAATCATCCCCTTCTCCGGCTTTCCCCTAGCCAAGACAGATGGGCGGCTTTCCTTACAAGGCCCTTCGAAAATGGCGGACAATCAGTCGCCTCTCCTCTCTCCGTGGTCAACTCCTGTTCTTGTTCTGATGCCTGTCTTCTTCGCGGAAGCCATTCCTCTTCTAGTGCTCTCTGAACCTCTCGTCGGGAACTCCATATCCGTCCATGGGCGGCCGAACAGTCGCCACCGCTGACCCCCCACCGGCGGCGACACCTCAGGACGAAGGCTGCAGGATAAGGGAATATGATCCCGCCGCCCCCCGTCCGGTCAAACAGTGACAGAAATAGGGTTCCCTCGAAGTGCATCAGAGCTTTCCGGAAATCCAACCGCGGTTTGGGAAGCTCCCCGCCTACTCTTGCCTCCGTTCGAACGGAACTTCACCGGCTGTTCGGCTGTGAAGAGAGGAGTTGAAGTCAACTCCCATACGACCCTAGAAAGCTCTGCCGAAGGGGCGTTGACTTGGTTATGGAGGGTCCTTTTGTTGAAACACTCTGTTTCTCGCTCGATTGAATGACGTGGATCACTACTCGTTGACTGTAGTCTTCGGACAGTGCGGCCACGTGGACGAGACGTAATGCGACACGCCCTCTTGACCGACAACCTGGGCTAAACAGACTGTTTGGTCTGATTCTCTCCTGCGACAGAAATCAGACTGTTCACCCCTGCGAACGGCGTTCCGCCTTCTCGCTTCGCCCACAGGCAGAGTAGCGGCCCTGCTGTTGCGGTCGCCCACGTGGCATCTACGCTTCCCCGTGGGCATTTTGATGTTACCCAAAATACCCATCCACATAAACCTGCCACGTCGGATAAATTTATCCTGATAGCGAATCTCACCGGTATTCCGGAGGATGCTTTAGTCATAACTGGAACGGACTTCCACGAACTCGCATATGCGACCAGGTCATTTGGCATTATAACACACGACTACCCCCCCTTCATCCCATCGCTCGCAGTCAAGTGAGCTCCCTCTCTCTCTCTCTCTCTCTCTCTACACCATGGCTACCAAAGACACAAAGCGGGAGGGAGGGGAAGAGACGGAGAGGTGCCCGGTAGAGGAAGTGGCGCTCGTGGTGCCTGAGACGGACGACCCGACGATGCCAGTGATGACATTTCGGACGTGGTTTCTCGGGCTGTCGTCCTGCGTCGTCCTGATCTTCCTCAACACCTTCTTCACCTACCGCACCCAACCGCTCACCATCTCGGCGGTGCTCATGCAGATCGCCGTGCTGCCCGCCGGGCGGTTCATGGCGGCGGCGCTACCCAGCAGGGAGGTGAGGGTATTCCCAGGGTGGAGCTTCAGCCTGAACCCGGGTCCGTTCAACATGAAGGAGCACGTGGTCATCACTATCTTCGCCAACTGCGGCGTGTCCTACGGCGGGGGCGATGCCTACTCCATCGGTGCCATCACCGTGATGAAGGCATACTACAAGCAGAGCCTGAGCTTCATCTGCGCTCTCCTCATTGTCCTGACCACACAGGTGAATCGTGGTTTTTCACTTCCTCGGAATGATTACTGGTCCATGACTTTGAAAATGAACTATCTTCTTCATCTTATCTCTTAAACCTAATTAAATTAATAAAGTCCATTATCCAACAAACTACTGGAATAAAAAACGAGAATTATCAAGGAAAAATGTTGATTGATTTTATTTGTCCTTTTCCCCATTTCTTTCGATTTCTGAGAATCTGCAACTTCAGAATGGGGGAGGATCAGAGCGATCACCAATAATGATATGCTCCTGTGAAGATCTAGATGTCCATCGTGTCAGTAATGTTCTTCGCTACGTACGTGCAGCTGGTGGGTTATGGGTGGGCTGGAATGCTGAGGAAGTATCTGGTTCAGCCGGTTGAAATGTGGTGGCCTGCCAACCTTGCTCAAGTATCTCTTTTCAGGTTCATCCTCTCCCTAACAGTTCCTCAGCACATCTCTTGGCAGTCCTCTTCGACCTAAACTTGATAAGAGAAGGAGACAGCTACGAATAGCCGCCGTCGCTCGTGGGCATAACGACGATTATCAAATGTTTCAGAGCACTTCATGAAAAGGACTCGAGATCGGAAGGATTGACGCGGATGCAGTTCTTCCTGATATTCATGCTCGCTAGCTTCGCCTACTACGCGCTGCCGGGATACCTCCTCCCCATTCTGACTTTCTTCTCGTGGGTCTGCTGGGTGTGGCCGCGAAGCATCACCGCCCAGCAAATCGGATCTGGGTACCACGGCCTGGGCGTAGGGGCCTTCACCCTGGACTGGGCGGGGATTTCCGCTTACCACGGCAGCCCCTTGGTGGCACCCTGGTTCTCCATCGTCAACATTGCAGCTGGGTTCGTCATGTTCATTTACGTGGTAGTCCCCTTGTGTTACTGGAAGTACAACGCCTTCGACGCGAGGAAATTCCCTATATTCTCCAACCAGCTCTTCACCTCCTCGGGGCACAAATACGACACCACCAAGATCCTGACGCCGCAGTTTGTTCTCAACGAGGCCGCTTACAACAGCTACAGCAAGCTCTACCTCAGTCCCCTCTTCGCTCTCTCCATAGGGTCTGGTTTCGCGAGGTTCAGTGCCACCCTCACTCACGTGGCCCTCTTCCATGGCAGGTCAGTCGATGTTTCGCCAGACCTCGATGAATCAAAAGAAATAGGAAGGCCAAATGACTGACAAGATCCCACGGTGCAGTGATATATGGAAGCAGAGCAAAGAAGCGGCGAAATCCCTGAAGCTGGACGTGCATGCGAGGCTGATGAAGAACTACAAGGAGGTCCCCGAATGGTGGTACCTCGTTCTCCTCCTGGGGAGCATCGCCCTCTCCTTGATGATGTCGTTCGTCTGGAAGGAGCAGGTGCAGCTGCCATGGTGGGGGATGCTCTTCGCGTTCGCGCTGGCGTGGCTTGTCACCCTCCCCATCGGGGTCATCCAGGCCACCACGAACCAGGTATCTCTTCCTATTCGTCGTCGCCAATTCGTCCTCATAAAACCCTAAAGGGAGAGGAGCTATATAACGTGGATTCCTTCGGAACAGCAACCCGGGTACGACATCATAGCGCAGTTCATTATCGGCTACGTCCTCCCGGGGAAACCCATCGCCAACTTACTCTTCAAAATCTACGGACGAATCAGCACTGTTCATGCCCTCTCCTTCCTGTCCGATCTCAAACTCGGCCATTACATGAAGATCCCTCCCCGGTGCATGTACACCGCTCAGGCAAGTCTCCCTCCACCTCGCGAAGAAGCCTCCGCTACGATCTCTCCATCTCTGAACATACTCGAGAGCCATGCAGTTGGCCGGGACACTGGTCGCCGGAGTCGTAAACCTCGCCGTGGCCTGGTGGATGCTGGAGAGCGTCGAGAACATATGCGACGTCGAGGCGCTTCACCCGGACAGCCCCTGGACCTGCCCCAAGTACAGGGTCACCTTCGACGCCTCCGTCATATGGGGCCTCATCGGCCCCGCTCGCCTCTTCGGCCATGGGGGGCTCTACAGGAACTTGGTGTGGCTGTTCCTCGTCGGCGCGCTGCTTCCCGTGCCGGTCTGGGCCCTGAGCCGGCGCTTCCCGGAGAGGAAGTGGATCCGCCTGATCAACATCCCCGTCATCTCCTACGGCTTCGCTGGAATGCCGCCGGCGACGCCCACCAACATAGCGAGCTGGCTCCTCACCGGCACCGTCTTCAACTTTTTCGTCTTCCGTTACCACAAGCGGTGGTGGCAGCGGTACAACTACGTCCTCTCTGCGGCGCTGGACGCCGGCACGGCCCTCATGGGCGTGCTCATCTTCTTCGCGCTGCAGAACGAGGGGCGGAATCTCAGGTGGTGGGGGACCCGGCTTGATCACTGCCCTCTGGCCTCCTGCCCCACCGCCCCGGGGATTACCGTCGCAGGGTGCCCCATCTTTTGAAGAGGAGGCGCTTTGACCGTCAAAGTCAAAATTTCTTGACCACTGGCTTCTGTAGAAGAATGACCCTTAACCCAAATAACAGTAATAATAAAAATAATCGGATATGAAATTATAGTCGGATTTTGATGTCGGGTCCGGTTTCCATTTTCGGCGCTGTTCGTTACGGATGCTGGAGGGGTATTTTTGTCCGTGAGAAGGAGAAAACGCCGCCCTTCATGAACGGGAGATTTCTAACTGCCCTCGCCGCTGTCCGACTGCCCATCTCCGCCACTCCAGAGCTCCGCCTCTGCTTCGAAAACCTTGCTAAAACCCTGAGAAGCCCCCTCGGTTGCTGGCTCGATCAGTGAGAAGAGGGGAGAAGGAAGCAGGAGGGTCATGTCTTGGCTGGTACGATCCCGCCGCCTCCTCCCCCACGTGTACAGGTGCGGGAGTGGAGGGCGGCCGTTCTGCTCTCCTACCGTCTCTGCGAATCCTTCGAAGGAGCAGATCGTCGCCTCCGGCGCCGCCGCCCTTGGGGATCAGACCGCCGCTTCTTCCGCTGAATCAGCTGCCGCCACTTCTGGGAGCGCGGATGCCGCGAAGGGATCGCGAGCTTGGGGTTTTCTGAAGTTTGGAGTTGCAGCAACAGTCATCGGCGCCGTTGGGGCCACTTCCTATGCAACCTATGGTCTGCTCTTCGTTTGTCTTATTTTCCATCCGTTTCATGCCTTCTGACAGTACTTACCTTTTAGTTCCAATTTTTTGTCTTTGTTTTCTTGAAAAAACACGGAAGAGCAGAAATTGTGTAATGCCTTTGTGCCCCCTCCAAGGAAGTGGAAATATTATTGTGCTCCTCCGGCTATCACTCGATTGTTGTGCTTGTGTTGGCCACTCGATTTTCTCAAGTATTTTTTATGAATTTGTAGCAGCACATCCTTTGAATCATATAGACGGAGGTTTTGAGGAATCTTATCTCATTTTGAAATAAATTATAATGTGGAGAATGTCATACTGGAAATGTTACCGTAAAAAAAACACTCTCTGTGGTAGAAGAGGTATGATAACTAACTTTTAATCATATGAAGATATAGTTTTTGTTTGCCTTCATGAAGGTGTAGTACTTATCAGCTTGAGCTTCGTAATCTTGTTTCATATTTGCTGGTTGAGAAGCTTTTTGATACCCGTGGAGCTTCATAATTTTCTTGGAGTCAATTACGACAGGTTGTGAATATGAATGATGAGTTAGAACACTTTAATACTCGGTGTAGCGGCTTGAGGTTATTTTCAGTAGTATTTGTCTTCATATTTCTTGATATTTTTTGTTTTGCATATGGCTAGTCATGACTAAGAAAACTGCTTGGCAGTGTCAGCAATGGTTGATGGTTATTTAATTTTATAGGATAGGTCAAGATGACGACAATGCAGCAATATGGCTTTGGTGACCTAGAAAAGCATCATTTAGGGCTGTTCCCCTTCACCAAAATGTTTCCCTTTTGTTGTGACACCTTCGGAATTACTGTCTGATAGTACATTCTCAATTGGTATCATTGAAATTTTGTCTCTCCCCGTGATTTGATTAAATATTTTAATAAGAAACATATCTTCTATTTGCGTTTGGATCTAATTTTCCCGTAATTTATTGGATGCCTGGTTATTATAAGTAGTTTATGTATTTTTACGTATTTCTTTTCTTTACATTGACATTGGGGAGTTGTCCATGAAAATAATAGAGAGACGAGTGGAAAATTATTATGGACCAAATATGAATTAAGGTTGAAAGGGGAACATGCTTTTGGAGCTTAGCTGGCTGCTGATTCAAATATTATTCTTATCAGGGGAGCTACACACCAGTCAAATAATGTGATTTATGGAAACACACAAATGTGTGTTTTTTTGTAGATTTTTTTTATGGTAGCATGAAGGTATGACTCATGACTTCGTAACATTTTTTGGGGTAAGACTTTAGTTCGCAAATTCATTTTCGAGATCTGCATTGTCTCATTTGCTTTTCTTTTAGAAATTTGAAACATTTTATGTTTATATTTCAATTGTCTTCATTTTTCTCTCGATTTTCTCTGTTAATTCGTTCAGGATAATTCACACATCTTCCTAAATTTAAAGTCTCAAGAGAGCTGCAGGAAATGCTACTCTCATCCTCAGATAGTCGAAGCACATTAGGATGATATTATGAGTTGCTCTCATTGGGTGGCTACTTGTTGAAGCTTCCTTATTTGCATGATACTCTGATTTTGACATCATCTATTTTTGTAAACCTGTCTGCACTCTCCTGGACCTATTTTAATTGATTAAATAGTATCCAGTTCTTTCTTTGTTTATGGTTGTGTTTGGCTGGATATCATTTCTAATAGGTGCTTTATGGCTATGTTGCAGCATATACTTTGGATGAAGTGAATGAAAAAACTAGTGATTTTCGGTCATCTGCGAATTGGACAGTTGGAGATGATGCCCCCTCCGTTGATGTAAGTAGTTTCTTTAGCTCATGGTTGACTGTCTTATGCAAACTTTCTGAATTCGTGAGTAAATCGGAAGGAAGACATCCTGCTTTTTCCCATGGAAATAGTCCATTTTGTCCTTCATACTTCAATCAAATGGATATCCCGCTTGAGTTTATCACAATGAAATTCAATTTTTTGTGTTTCTTGTTTGAAAACAATGGTGATATTAAAAGGTTGAAAGAAGACAATTCATTTTGTGTCGATAGATTTTTTTTATCAAAACCTGCATTACCTGTACCATTCATTCCTATGTGACTTGTAAGATACAGTAAAAATACAAGACGAGATGATCAAAATTGTGACAATGAGAAAAATATTACTGGCACTTATGACTATATCCGTATCATGAATGAATTGTGTTCAATTTTTTTTCTCTGCTCATGTGATCTAATGATGGGAAATCCTTACGAGTGCCCATAAAACATTAGACACATTCGCTGCTGCCCACAAACCTACCTCCATCCATTTTGAGACCTCTACTGTCGAATGGATGATGGGCAACTGCGCTGGGACCTCTACATGTCCTCCCACGGCAACTGAGTTTTGAATCTCCAGATGAAATTTCTGTTGTTCATGAAATTTTAGTGTTTATACAACACTAATTTCAGAACACATGCTCTTGTGTAACCCTTTCTCACTTTAAGAAAAGTTAAACGCTTGCTCTTTGCTGTGAAGCTCATTGGTGCATGCGTTAGTGTCTTCCTTGTTATTTAATAGACTGACGTTCGACCTTGAAATGTTAGTTCTGAGTTTGTGATTTAGAAGGGAAATTATCTTTTGCACTCTCATCACTACTCCCTTATTATTTATTGCTCATGTTATTTAGTTTCATGGCATAATATTCTTGAAATGTTGAGTTCGGTTGCTCTGAGACCCAGATTTGTTAAGTGGATCATTCATTTCTGTAGGGGTAACCTAATGGCTCTGTCGCTTGAGAAGATCATCTCTTCTGATCCTTTTGGTCAATTTGTTAAGTGTGATTGATCCTCTCTATCCAAACTAGATTAGAATCCGTGCTTGACTGATGCTATGTGACTCAAGACATGGAATAGTTTACCATAGTTTTAGGTCTAAAAATGCAAAGGAGAATTGCGGTTATAGAAAGTAATTTCCATGTTGCGGTGGTGGCCATGGGCAAATGTGTTCGTTTGCTCTTTGTTAACGTTTTTATAAGCGTCACACTAAAATTTCAAGGCTATTCCTACTTTTCTAATTTTTGTAAGGGCGGCAATCTTATCTGATTTCGCTCCATACCTGGCTGTAAAGGGCAGGGATCGGCTCTGAATTTTCTCAATTGAAATGAGTCTATTTTTGGCAATACTGATCTAAACTGATCCATAGCTCGATTCTGATTTTTCTCTTCTCCTCTCACATTGTTGAATGCATCTTATTTAGTGGCCTTTTGTAACCTTTGAAAACATAAATGTGTATTAGAAATGAGCAATAAATTAGATTAAAATAGAGTGGCTGCACGCAGGCACATAATCGCGTATGAAAGCATATTTTCTTGTTTATTCAGGTTAAGTTTTTATATTGGAATTATTAGCTGTTAGCTTGATGTACATGAGACCAAGAATAAGACATTCCAAATCCTCTCCAATGATTGTAGGTTCAACCTTTGAAAACATATCCATCTTTTGTGCGTCATTCAAAGAAGCTGATGATGACGTATTTGAAATCTATGCCATTTTTGTCTGTTTCGATACTGAGGAGGAAATTCTCAACATTTAAAGGTAAATAATATATTTTTTCAAAATTAGTACAATGGCCTAAATGCTGTGCCCTTTCTGGACTGATCAGGTGTTGGGGACTATTCCTCTGCAATATGGTGGGCTATCTGTTAAGATAGAAAGAGGTTATACTTTAGAAAGACATTCTAGATCACGTGAGTGTTTGGGCTTTTTGTGTTTAGAGGCTGTCACTCCTATGACACCCAACCTACCAGATTCGAAAGTTAGGTATTCTGGCCTCCCTTTTGGCTTAAGGTTCTGAGTATCATTTATATTCGACTAGATTTGACTTCTCCTCTATAATTTTTTCTTATTCTTTGTCATTTAATTTGTTGAATTTCTAGGCTTTCTCATCACTTTTTGAAAAAAAAAAGAGAGACCTCCCCTTTATCTAATATTATACTTATCAGTTATAATGCATGCATTCCTTCTGATTTGTCTGATTTTTGGTCAACTCTTCTTTAGTAAAAAAATTTAAACACATACTTCTTATTTTTTGTCTATACATTATTGATTTATTGCAATAAAAGTATTATTTCCTTTTATTTCCTTTTAAGTTAAAATTCCCTCAAAATTGAGTTTGACCATTTGCCCCGATGTTGTTGTTTCTCCTTTTTCTTACGCTTTGATTCCTCTTTGGGTGGGAAAGCTGTGCAAATGTTGAGAGGTATGGTTAGGAGATGCCTTTGGCTGCAAGTTTTTGGTTGACTGTTCTTATGAGAAAATAAAAACAATATGCTTGGACTATGGAGCATATAATTTGGAAGAAAAGCCTGTTTTCCTCTTCTATATTCCTTCTTGATTGTGAAACAGGGATTTGGTCCTCCAGACAAAGAAGTTGCTTAAGTTGATAAAAGTCTGGAATCCCCGTTTTCCTTAGATCTGAATGACCATTCAAAGGTGGACTTAGAGGGAATTTCTTATGGTTGAACAGCTAATCATTGAGGTCGAATATTTTGAAATACTGAAATGATTCCCAAGCTTGGTTTCCTCCCAAGATACTCCATGTTTCATGAAATATTCTTGTTTCAATATTATGCAAGGTTTTCTTCATTAATGTTTTGTTTTTAATAATTTTTAACTATCATGTTCTTGCTGTTTTGTCTGTTGCCTGTCGGTTATTTTTTATTTCTGTATTAATTTTCTAAATCACAACTGTGTCGTCTATATGATATTTGGCAGAAAGTCCAGGCGTTGGTCTATTCGACAATGATGATGGGTAAGAGTTTTTAGATACCCTGTAACTTTTTTAGGTAGATGTGATTATTTTAAGTTCAAGAACCACCAGATTTGCTTGTGGTGTACATACTTATATTTTGTGAAAAATTTCTCATCGTCTTTTCTTGACTAACCTGTCTGCCTTTCTCATGAACTTTGAAGGGCTGAATTCATCTCTTATTTTATGATGTAAAATAATACAGATCTTCTAATATTATTTGTCGCTGTACGGTCGGTACTCGCTTAGTTATCCTTTGTAACTGCAGCCTCCGCTCAAAACAAATAAATAAATAATAGTTTGTTTAATTGTTGGAACAGTCTTGGCGAAGGATCAACCCTTTTGGTTTTCTCGTGTTGCTATTTATTTCAAACAGAAATGGATGATAATGAGTTTTAGGACTGGATTCAGCACATGATGAAGTGATCAACATGTGGAAAAACTCTAATCATCTGTGTTCCTTTACCATGATGTACGTGGTAGATTTGATATACAACATCATGCATTCAGCTCAGCACTGTGAATCATATTTAATAGATATGTGGGCATTGCTTGGGGATAGGTAAATTCAACAATAGGCCTACTATTTACATGCTAATTCAAATATTTTAACTCTTAGATTCAGCAGTTTTTCTCGTCAGGTATGTACAAGAAACGACTTGAGGTTGGGTAGATGTCAATTATTTCTGATTGGAGGCTATATGAGGCCTGGTTAGTGTAAATGTTTCCCTCTAACCCATACTGACAAAGAGCTAACCCAGCCCATTGCCAATATTTTTGAATTCTTAATCAGAGAGACCTACCTGTCGACCTTTCTAGTTTTGTAAGTGTTTTTTTTGTGAATTCCCGTGCGAATTACTTTTTGAGAAATATTGTCCTTCGCCAAGAAAAATATTTTCTTTTTCATGTAAAGTGTAGCAAACATCCTCTGATTTACCGTCTGAGATATGTGCACTATAATCTACAAGAAAAATAACTAAGATGATTTGATAGTTGAACAATCTCCAGATTCGATTCCTGAGTTATTACACGAGCAATGATTTATATATTCATGTTTGCTTCGATGCAATATATATATATATATATATATGTATGCAGATATTGTGAGACAATTTTGTGAATTTATATGCCTCACATCTCTATCCATGTAGCTTTTTGGATTTTTTCTTCTTTTTCCTCATGTTCCTTTCCAACATTGCAGTGCCTGTCAAGATCATTGAGTCGTACTTGGATGTCAGGAAATCCATTGAAGAACAAATTCAGGTGGTGCTTTTTTTGTGGTCGAGTGTTGTCTTTTTATCCTGAAAGTTTTTTAATCTTAATCCAGAAATTATTTTTCCTTCTTTTTGTGATGAGGACATGGATTGTGTTTTATTGTAGGGCTTTATAGAACCATCGTCAGAGAAGCTTCTTCCAGATTTGCATCCTCAAGAACAGCATGTCTTCACTCTTGTTCTGGACTTGAATGAGACCCTTGTGTACTCTGATTGGACGGTAATCCTCTATCTATTCTAGAAAAGTTATCCTGCTGTTGATACACAGCCCTGTCATTATTTCCTTCTTAGCTTTCCTTGACAGGCGTTGATAAGGTTTTAATCAGATTAATATTTGATAATATTCCTTTGGAAGTATGCCATCACACATCACCATAATCATTGCTCTCTCCATCACCCTCTGACACAATTGCCTCGTCCTTGCTAGCCACCAGTCAAGTGTTACCATCATCATCCGTAGCTGTGTATACCAAAGGCGTGCCCACTATCAAAGCCACTGACTGCCATGTATACTAAATAGAATCATGCTTTAATCTCTGCTTGGTTGGGTTTGAACATGCTTTGGATTGAGGTTATCTTTCCCTTTTTTCAATTACTCAGAAGTATATCGACCTCCATTTGAAGCTACAAATTCAGCATCCAAAAATAGGGAAAGGTCAATAACGGCCAATTCACATTTACACTTTATCAGTTTGATGATGTTGATTTTTTCCATGCATTCTCCTCTTACATCTCGGCCCTTCTGGTCTCTTCTTCATTTGCTGGTTGCGAAGTTTCCTTTTTCTTTCCTTTTTTTAGTTTTTCTTTTGGTCGCAGCTTTAAAGGCCTTGGTCCTTAAAAGCCCAACCCAAAATCTGCCGATCTCGGCATCACTATTGGTTGACTCTAAATTTATTGAATTTCAATGCGGCTCCAAGATTCCACAGTGAAAGTGGGCATTGCCTTGTCAGTCACACTGCCTTCTATGATCTCCATGTACTGACATTGCTGACGGTGATCTACCTTGAGCTTCTGTGACAATTCTTATTTGTAAAAAGATGTTACGAAGTATTTTGGAAAATGAATTTGCAGAACCGTTATATTAGGTTGTTATTCGCAACTTTTTTACGTGCGAAATTCTCTTATTTGCGTTTTTCATACATAGCGTGAAAGAGGCTGGAGAACTTTTAAGAGGCCAGGTGTGGATGATTTCCTTGAACATATGGCCAAGTTCTATGAGGTCGTTGTGTATTCTGATCAGATGAGCATGGTAAAGCTTTGTTCCTTTTGCGTTTTTTCTTATATGATTTCTTGACATGCATTCTGACCTACCTATGGTTTGTTGGTTAGTATGTTGATCCAATTGTTGAAAGGCTGGATCAGAAGGGTTACATTCGATACAGACTTTCTAGAAATGCAACAAAATATAAAGATGGGAAGCATTATCGGGTACGTCCACGTTATCTCTTTCTGAAAGTGGTAAAACTGTTTTTTCTTTTCCACGTCTCGGTTGTTTATTATGTTCCTGGAGTTTGTTGAATTTGGTTCGTGCTTTCTTTTCTCCTTCTCTATTTTAATGTAGGAATTGATGTCTTCGAGTAAAATTGGCATCTCCAAGTGCTGTACTATAAGATCAATATTATTAGTAAAAATTGGCATCTTAATCCTGGGTACATAGATTTTATAAGGTTTTTATGTGTTCTCTTGTCAATGTCTGATGGCGAGAGAAAAGTGCAAGATTTGAACAAAAAAGTTTCACCATTGGTTTCAATGTAGCTTCTTATTCTACTTTGAATTACCTTATTATTGTGAAATTGATTCGAGCAATGTGATGTTTGCTTTTTTTGGAAGGCAGGCGTGTAAAAGGAAAGAAAATGCTGTGTCAGGGTGGAATTAGTTTGTGTAGGAGTCAAATGGGAGTCAGTGGGGACCCAGCAGCCAAATTATTGGAACCCATGTAATAAGCTTGCCATTTTTAATCTCTGACGTAAACTTAGTCTCATGGCTATATGTTACGTTGGACAATGAATCACCATATTGGATTTTTCTAATCGAAATCGTTCTGCTGAAGTTGGTGTAGGAAGTTGGTATAGGAATCTTTGCTCTAAAATGGGTAGCAAACTCAAAGGATCCGAATGTTTTGTTAGTTTCCTGATTTCTTGTGCACCATTTCAACTGTTTATTTTGATAGTTTGATGCGTCAATGTTTAGACTGGATGAAGATTCCTCTTCTCTAGTTTGTTGGTTTAGAAAACCAGATCCTTTCCTATTTTTTTTGTTGGAGGTACATTTCTTCAGTCGAGTCGTTCAAAATAGTCGATTATTTTATATATTCTATTTCTGGCGTCTAATCTTAGTCTCCCACGTTCTCTTTATTAGTGGAATGTTTGCATTTTTTGTGGCACTCTTGTATATGCCAGCAGATCTTTATTTCTATTTACAAATCGAATAGCAACTGAAATGGATCTTAACAGGACCTGTCGAAGCTGAATAGAGATCCCTCGCGTATTCTTTACCTAAGTGCCCACGCTGTTGAAAACAGCCTTCAGCTTGAGAACTGCGTGCCCATCAAGCCATTTAAGTGCGAAAATGATGACACTGCGCTTGTGGACCTCATTCCATTTCTCGAATGTAACACTCTCTTCAGAGCTTTATTTATCATCTCTTTCCCTTTCCGGAGGAAATATCTTCTGAATTTTTCATTGAAATATTAATTTTTCATTGGTGGTTTTTCAATGTCATAGATGTGGCGCGTCACCGACCTGCTGATATAAGACCTGTTCTGACATCCTATGAAGGCCATGACATACCCAGTGAATTTATCAAGCGATCCAAGGAGTACCAGAAGTGAGTGACCTCCCCTCACTTCCTGATGCTGTTTCTGAGTAGCAATTCCCTCCTATACGGCTTGTGTGGGTTCTTTTATTTTTTTTCCTTCTGATCATCATTAATGGCTGTTCTAACGGGTATTGCAACCGACGTGAGAAGAAAAAAAAAAGAAAACAAAAATCATCAAGTCTTCGGCCCTGACGTTGACAACCAGATGACCGGTTTCGTTATCTTGTCAGGCGGATGCAAGAGCAGAAGCAGCAGGGCCTTTTCTGGCGGCGATAATCTGACAGACGTTCCAAGGCTCCTCTGGCGGTTTGTGTATTGATTCTCCAGGGACTCGAGCTATTTTGAGAAAAACATGCTTCGTCCTCAGTGATTACCACTCATTAAATCAGAAAGAATTTCCGCGATTATCATTCGTTTTTTCTCCACTTGGCTCGCTCCACCAAGATGGCACTGATCTTGGTGATTCCCTTTATTTATTTTTCTCCCATGCACTTGGCCTACAGATGTGGCTTCGTCCGGAGTCAAAGGGCGCCGTTTTGTTCCGTGGACGGGCGAGTCCATGACTCCTTTTTTTTGACGGCTACATTCTCAGTGAGATCGCTCTACCTTCAATCAACTGCGTCTATGCATGCCCACATTTTTTTCTGCTGCCATGTGAGTTATGGGTGTAAACTTATAGAGATGTTAAGATCATAAGAGCGGTTCATGAACTGGTTTTGTCTCCCTTCATGTGGGTTGATGCCGAATAGTTAAGAAATAACTTTTTAAAAAAAGGGTATTAGAGCGGGTTAATTAATCTGTGATTTTTCTTTTTCCTGTTCCACCGGTTCCCCATTCTTTCCCCTCTTTTATTTCCTTTTGATATAATAATCAAATAAGGATCCTCCGAGGCCAAGTTACCACCAGATCCTGCATTAAAAAAGAGGCGTTGCGACGAGCCCAGTAGTCATTGGGCCGGATGCTTCGCTGGAGGTCCGCCGCTGAAGCGTTAAGCTTCATCTAACATGGCCATTTTTTATGTAAATGTTTCATCATTAACGTGAGTATCATTTCGACTGCTCTCGGACGGGATTTTTCTTTTAAGATTCGCGATTCACAGCTGATATGTATGTTAGTGCAAATAAAAATATTTATGGCCACAATATCACCCCCTGTTTGAGCCCGCCAGGGATTCATTCTTGGCCTGTTAATTATGAGAAAAATATTAGTTTCATGATGGAAGATGCTCGGCACGGCGACGGGTACAATATTATCTCATCGAGCAGAAAAAAAATCTTGTGGTTAAAAAATTAGCTTTTTGATGAATTTCCAAATATCCCTAGTAAAATATAGAACCAACCATGAATACGCGGGTCAACCCTTGTCGTTGGCCGTTGGTTCCGAGTCCACCAGTCCAGTCCTTTCGGAATTTGGAATCGATTGAGGATGAATCGACGAAGGTCAACGGTACATGTGTGACAGTCGTGGAGTCGCGTCGTCCATTGATGTTGCGCTGTTCATAGGCCAGAGGAAGAAAGCTTTTCAACCTCTGCGAGGGCAAGTCCTCTAGGAGACCGCATGCCGCTCATACTGGCCCTCCGCTTCCAGTCTGCCTCGGAAGGCATTGCCATTAGAGTTGCAGGTTATAGATTCACGATAAAGAAGGTATTGAGCGCGGTGTCCCCTCGAGAACCTGATCCTCCGGGGACCCGAGTGGCGGTCTAACGTTGGATATTCCGGTTAGGCTTGAATTAGACGTAAATGGCTCTCGAGATCGGATGTCTCCTCTCAAAATTTTCTTTTGGGGCCCCCGGAGATCAGCCTCCCGGCGGCGTCCCGCTCGGCCCGCCTCTCACGGCGCCGCAGAGCGAGGTCTCGGGCTGTGCAGGAAGAGAAAAACGATAACCGGAAGAGGGCAAGAGGAGGAAGACGATTAACCTGCGATATTTAAATGGGGCGAAGGGACGGCGACGGCCCAGGTTTTCGGCCGGAGCATCGACTTAAATGGGGAAAGCGTCCATTTACTCCGGCGGTGGGCGCGGGCCGCTGGCCACCGTTCGGGTCAACTTGCCAGCCGGAAGAGGAAGCTTCAAAAGGGGAGTTTGTCAGGCGTCATAATGGTGGATGAGAGAGATAGAGAGAGGAGGCGATCCATTGCCGAGACTTCCCTTTTGATCTCTAGTGGACTGGACGAGAGAACCTGCCAAAGCTGCAGCAGCAGAGCTTCCACCGGCAGCAGGAAGGGGCAAGGCTTACGTCCCCGTGCTCAGTCCCCCCCCCTGCGCCGGTCTTCTCTTTCCTCCCCTCATTCCTTCCTCCTCTGTGCCCCACCCGGTGAGCTGAATCGCCCGACTCTGCTCCGATGCGGTTCGGCCGGGCTCCCCGGCCTTTGCCCTTCCGCCGCCGTCGACTCGCCGCCGCCGCCGCCAGGAAGGGTGGTGGCGGGCGGCGTCCTTCCCACCCAGAAGAAAGAGGCTTTGTAGAAAAGCCCCTTTCCAACGACGGGCAGTAGGGGGTTTACGTACATATACACGATTTTCGTCGCGCCCTTTTGTCACTATTACGTAAAACCCCCGGGATCGGCCGTACTCTCCACGTCGTCGTCCCCACTTCCTCCGACCCGACGTACTTCCCTGTATCACATAAAATAGTCCCCTCCCGCTGCTACTGTTAGAAGGTAGTTAATGCTTCCCCTGACCTCCCCGGGCACGGTGCCAGCACCGTCTCTCTCCATCTCTCTCTCTCTCTCTATCGTCGGAGCAAGTCCGTCAACGAGGGCGCGAGTCAACGGCCGGTGCAGTGGAACACGAAGTTTAAGTCGGGGCAGTGGTAGTCCCACATGCGCTGTGGACCTTTTTACTCTCTCTCTCTCTCTCTCTCTCTCTCTCGGTGTGGCCCCTAACCGGCTCTGCTGATCTGACGGCGATGGGCGGCGCCTCCGGGTTGGTGGGAGGGGCCTCTCCCCGCTGGGCCCTCTCTCCGCTGTCTTCTTCAGACACTAGAACTGAGAACCCACCCCATGCAGCCCCCTCCCCATGACGACCACCTCCCCTCTCTGCATGGGAACCCCCCCTCTTGATAGAGAGAGAAAGCGAACAAATTCTCCCTCTCTCCCTCTCTCTAGGTCTCTGTGGGTGCGCAGGTGGGAGAGGGAAGCTGGGTGGGTCGTCGACGACGACTCCCAAAGCAGATACGCCTGCCGCAGACGTCTCCCCCGGAAGGAGATGAGAGATGAGCTAACCTAACCATCTTTAAGAAGGATCTCCAGTGAACACTCAGCTTGCTTGCTCCTTCCCGGGGGGGGGGTCCCCCCTCACCCCCCCAACCCTCCTCCCCCTACGAGATCAATAATAATAATAATAATAATAATAATAGTAATATCCAGGCACATATTTGGCGTATTTTTCCAAGGTCCGGGCGTCGTTCTAAGGACGCCCGAGATCCTGGAAGCTATGAGTTCCCAAGAGAAGAGAAGCAGGAGAGCCAAGTTTACCAAAGTTGGTAAAAAAATACGTTTTTTTTGCATGTCTATGCGAAAAGAAGGGCTGCTGCTGCCAGGGCGCCGTTATGACTGCGCGGGAAGAAAAAGGAAACGCCTGCGAGACAAGGGGATTATATGCCGCGCGAGGTTAAAAAAACAGATGATGGGGGCAATATTCTAATGTTTTCGTCCATTAAAATAAAAGGAAGAAAATTAAGGCGGGTTGGAGAGGGGGAGGAAAGACGGAAGCTTTTATAACGCCACTCTCCGCGGTGGAACATTCCGCTCCGCTGCTCTCTGTCCGATCCCACCTGCTTCCCCGTCGCCTCGTCCCCTCCGTTCGCGGCCACCAAGGAGGATCGAGGAGTAGTTGCAGGAGGCGGGGGGCCATGTCGCCGGCGGATCCTCGGACCGGCGAGCCGTCGTCGTCGCGGCGGAGGTCCGGGGACGGGGTCTGGCCGGAGCCGTTCGTGGAGGCGCTGGCGGTGCAGGTGGCGATCGACGCCGGCAAAACAGGAGGGAGGCTCTCCGTTGCTCCAGCCGTCGTCGCCGTCTTCCAGGTATCGCTCCTCCGTGGCCTCGACTGCCGGCTGCCTTTCCCTCTCCCCTCCGTCATCTTAATCCGGAGTCGTAGTATTTATCTCTGACATGCCTAGCCATGGATGATTCTCCACCCTCTGCGTTCTCCTGTTGGAATAGTTTGCTAGAGGAATGAATTTCTCCGACCTACGTCAACGGGACTATGTAACCACCTTCGAACCAGAAACTAAAAATAAAAAGAATGAGAACGAAAAAGATGGGAATAATGCAAACGATCATAGCGCATGGCGCGGTGGTTGGACGTGGATGGCCTGCTTCGATCGAAAGAACCGAATCGGATCGTTTCTCTCCACCTTTCCATTTTCTTTCCTGTCCCCCTTTCCTTCCTCTCTTATCGATAAGAGGCAGAAGTTTCCTCACCCTTTTAGCCATTTTGGGTCATATTGCGAGCTTTCTTTATCTTGTTACATTCCCTGCACCTGCCGATTTTATCAGATCTCTGTTTCACTCTCCCTCCTGGTCTGTCTCATCCTCCATCTCTCTCTCTCTCTCTCTCTCTCTCTCTCCGCCCCCCTACGCTCCTTGCCCTAAGGTGGCTCCCTATGTGTCAGTCCCCCCTGCCCTCTACCGAATCACCTGCGTCCTCCACACAGCCGAACTTAAGCCGGAGAAGACAAAGACAGTCGAATTTGGGCTGCCCGCGTCACCGGTGTGGAGCGCAAAACACATGTTCGCCTCTCGGATTGATCGTCCCCGCACAGTGGTTCTCCTGTGGTTATCGTTTCTCTGTACTCACTCTCCTTAAGTCTGCAGTTGGCATTTCTTCGCTCTGCTCTTTTGTCTCTCTCTCTCTTTCTCTCTCTCACTGCCTCGGCCTGACAAGGTCGAGCCGAAGCGTCTTATCATCGGTCGAGCCACCCTTTCTATTGGACTCTGCCAAGTTCAAACTGCATCTGACCGATCGCTATCGCGGGGTTCCATCTCTCTTCTTCAAGGGAATGCAGCTGCGTCGGCGCGGTCAGCAGCAGAAGGTGCCTGGATAGATAGAAATTCATTCCAGTGCCAGCCCCGCTGCCCCTGCGACGCGATATCAGCTGCCAGCCCAGCTCCCCCTCACCTCTTCCGGCATTACAGTTCTCCCAGAGTCCGACTCCCTCCGATTCTCTGTCTTCCTCCATTTTTAATTGCCTTCTGATCTGCGGGGCGCCAGGCCTACGCTGCAACGACCGATAACCACTGCCCGTAGGTAGGACTCAGACCTTGTCTCCCGTGTAACATGGATTGTCGTCGACCACCTTGTCTTCTAATTTCATTAAGTCTCCTTCCTGAGGTCCATTGTAGGCTAGCTTAGCTGAATGCCCTCACGCCCCTCAAGGAACCAGAGGCCGGCAACGCAAACGGCTACAGGAGAGAAACAATGTGAGCTCTCTCGATCCTCACGTCTTCTGAATCTAATCTCTTTGATGCTCCAGTCCTTGCAATCCCTGAACCAACTGCAGCCCTCCACCCCGTCTGTAGCCGCGGTGGAGGGGAACTCTGGGGATTGAGAGCAGGATATGGTTGCTTAGCTGTGTACTGTCTGGGTAGTTCCGTAGGGAGTAACAGGTTTGCGGTTTGGGAATCGGACGGGGCCCCGGGGGGTTGGGTAGGCTACCATTCTCCATCATCAGGGGGGCCACTCCAAGTTATTTTCTGATTTCTTGATCAACGAGCGAGGATTCTCCAGAATAAACAAACACCCGGGTCAGCATCTCCTGCTGATTATAAATACAGCTGCCCGGTGGTGGCCTGGTTGTCACTCTCCGGGAGGCTTTAGGGTGAGATTCCTCGGAACTCGAAGTGTGGGCGAAGCTGGGGACGGGATCCGCCGTTCTTGCCGGCGGTGCGGGTGGCGAAACCCCACCGCACTCCTCTTGGACATGGTTTTTTTAATACCCGCTCCTCCCCTGGTTCAGATCACATCGCCCCTCCACATCCGACCTCCGACGTCCATCTTCGCCTGTGCCTCCAATCTGCCCACTCCTCTTCCGCTCTCGGGGTCGTCCGATTGCCTCAATCTTCGTTGCTGCGATTTTTAAAAGCCCCCGTCTGTGCCCATTCAATCACGTGTGGAAGATCGTTTTGTTTTTTAAATTTCTCATCTTGATCGTTTTATTTATTGTCGTCGTCGACACGTCCTGGTAGAGGACGCGATGATCTCACACAACATTGTCCTCTTTGTCCCCCCGATCATTCCTAAACCCTCAGCCCTACCATTAGGGAGAAAGAGGACCCATCGTCGATCAGATTCCCGATTTCTCAGTCTCGCAGAACGCCGGCCGGACCCCTCGTCGGCCAGTCTGACGACTCCCTCTCTCCCGCAGAAGACAGTCAGATGCTATCCTAGGAATTGAGCTCTGTGGGGGATGGACTGATTCGGAGCTGTAGCGGGACCCTTCGTCCGTCCTCCTCGGAGGCTCGTTGACTATGCCACACCGGTGCGGCTCTCCCAATTATCTTGTTCCCGATTCTCGGTCTCGTCAGGGACAGAAAAAGTATTAGACGAAATATGAGACCTTTCCCCGCGGCTACTTCCTCGCGCCGCTACTTTCGTGTCCCGTCTCTAGGCGAGCATCGGTCCAGCCCCTATTGATTGGACCTTGTGATGTGATCCAGATTCCGTAGCAGTCGTCTGGATGGGACTAGTGATATTCCAAGACGATCAATGCCTTTAAGCTCTCTCTGTCCTCTTTCTTCACCGACCTCTGTACCTGTCGCCCTCGTCATTAAGTGTACGTACCAGGAGGGGGAAGGATTAGACAGAACTGGGGTTGAGAACTAGGAATTCCACCACTTTTGGATTCGTAGGTCCAGGGACTCTCGTCGGTCTAGACGCAGTTACAGCTCTTGCTGACTCTGGTTGAACACAAAGGTGATGACGCTCAGTATACGTTGAGCAGTTGACTGTTGCTCACGGTTACACCACTTGCATAGTCTGGTTGAGCAGTCTTGTGATGCTCGCGGCTCTCCTACAATGGGGAGCCGGGGGACGAGGACGCCATGAGACACCTTGGCCTCGTGAACACGGCGTTGCAGCCCACGTCAAAGGTTAGCGCGTTTGTCATATTCTTCGTTATATTTTGATTCTTTCTTAGCTCTCGTGTATCGGTTATCTACCAGTCTGAAGGGCAACTGTAGTACGGAAGGAAGGCAATGAATGATCCTGTGAGGATCAGTTCGGTCTATAGATTGGAGAAGGGGACCTCTGATCGTAAAAGTTTTCACACCCATTCACTGGCTTTATCTGAGCAGTATTCATTCATTGCGCCTCATCTACCGACTTGCATGCTGGATTTTCCCCCACCTCATGACTCCTCCATGGCTGTGATCATGTTCTTCATGATGGCAGAGTTTTCCTCATTCAGATGTTCCATTCTTATGAGCAATGGAGCCCTCTCCTGTCTAGTCGCTGCTTCACGCTTTAATCAGAGCAGTGACGGCAGCCCTGTCCAGAGTAGGAACCTTGTTTAGCCGGCAGAGGCATAGATACCCATCTCGGGGGGCCGTCGAGTAGTTAGATTTATGGTGCATTGTTCTGTGCAGGTGTGCAGCTCGTGGCGGGCCATCTCCCAGTCCGAGCTCCTCTGGCAGAGCCTAACGCGGCGGGTCTGGTCGCGCGATCGGCGGCGCTTGCCGACATGGCGGGCCGAGTACGCCCACTGCCACCGCACGGGCCGCAACTTCCGGCTGCGCAACTGCGTGCACTCCACCGTCTTCGTCGACCCCACGCTGGCCTGCCGGCGGCTCTCCCTCTCGGACCGCCACCTGGCCGCCGGCTTCCTCGATGGCTCCGTGCGCCTCTTCGACCTCTCCACCGCCGACCTGGTGGCCACCTACCTTCCCCACCCCGGAAGGGACATCCTCGGCAGCTTCTCCCAGTCCATCTCCGGCGTCCTCCTCGATCGGGCGTCGCGGCTCGTCTACGCCTCCCAGGACGGTGACATACACGTCGCCTCCACCCTCAACGGTGCCGTGCACGCCGCGCGCCGCGTACGGGTGGGCAACGCCGTGGAGGACGGCACGCTGGTAGACTTCGCAGGCTGCGACAGGTGGTGGGTGGGTCTCTTCGCCGGCGTGCCCGGGCGGTCGCTCCACGTCTGGGACGGCGACACGGAGGAGCTTGCCTTCGTGGGCGGGTCGCTGACAGATCCCGACGCGGTCATCGGTTGGCACATGTTCACCGACTCGGAAGGACCCGTGGGGCGAGTCCGGTTCTCCGACCCGGCGACCATCGTCGGCTGCACCGCCTCCAGGTTGCAGGTCCTCGGCCTGGACGACCCGGAGGCCGTCCTCGCCGAGCATGGTTTCCGGCGCGGCGCCGCCGTGGAGGCGGTGGACGCCTGCGATGGGCGCGTGATGGTGGTGAACGGCCAAGGGATGGCGAAGGTGCGCGCAGCGCGTACGCTGGAGGAGGTGTGCCGGTTTAACACGGTCAGGAGGCGGCCTGCCAGCGTGCAGCAGCAGGCACCGGTGGGGGGGAGGCTGGTGGGTTGCATGAACTGGGGCTACGCCGTCGTGTGCGGCCCCGACGGCGGCGTCAGGCTCTGGGACGCCCTCACCGGGGAGTACCTGTACACGTTTCGGGAAAGAATCGCGGGCGGCGCCGGCACCGTGGCCGCCGACGACCGGCGCGTGGCCGTCTGGTGCGGCGAGACGGGCCTCCACCTCTGGGACTTTGGCCAGTTGTAGTAGGCGCAGTGGGCATGCGAGAAATTTGAAGTGGCGGCCGAAAGAGGGAGTGGGGGAGGATCTACATGCAGAAGCGATCAGCATTGTTGCGGGCCGCCTTCTCTTCCGTCGCTCCTCTATTCTTTCCTTTTGGTTTTTCCTGGGTTCATCAGTCGGTTTGGATTTCGTTCATCAGGCGCGTCTTGACGTCGGGCTGGCAGGGGACCTCGGAGGCCACGAGGAAAGGCCATGTCCGGCCGACGACGGCGGTAGCAACTTGGCGGCGCCCCTACCAACCCACACCCCCCCCCCTTTCCGCATATTTGCCTTTTTAATGACTGTGGGTAGCACAGTCCCTTCCTGTGATTCATTTTAGATCACATCTGTAGTCAGAAATTCGTTCAAATTCATTTCAAGATCTTCATACCCGTTTCTGTTCGTCCTCGGACTTCGCCCCTTCAAACCATTTGGGAGCGGCTCCCAGGGCTGGCTAGTTGCCTATTTGGGCTGGTGGCATGGCAGTCACGAGAAAATAGTTAGACTGGAGGAGCGAGTTGCCTATATCTTCTTCTCCCCTGAGGGTGGGGGAGTAGTGCGAGCACAGGCCGAGGAGTGACCGGACGCGGCGCAGATGGTTGCATGTGAGGCGACATCGGCACCAGCGGGGACATCGCTTTTAGCTGCCAAAGTCTCGCTATCGACGCGTGCATTGAACAGGACATGGTAAAACAGCGGCGCGTCAAGGGTTACGATCCTCGAACTGTAGGCGCTCTCAAACATATGAAATGGCTATGAACTCGAGAGTTATGAGTGGCGCACGCCTTCCACCTGGGGAAGGTAATGCTGCAAGCATGTTTATAGCCAATAATGCCAAGTTGTAGTGCCGCCTGAGGATGGATGAGAAGGCTAAATCACGCATCAGCTTGCGGAATATGTTTCTCAAGGAATTAAGAGAACAGTTCCTCCTGATACACGACACAAATGATGAGGGAGACACTTTGTCAACTGCGTATCACATACTTCAGGAAGGAAAGCTTGAAATAATTTGTTCCTTCATGTTGTACATCAACAACGTGTCTAGTGTGTATGAAATTTTCTACATTTTTTTTGGGCAGAGGGCATGTAATCGGCCGTAGCATTGTCAATGGTTTAGTGGGTTACAGCAACCACCGGCGCCTTCGACTCCCAACACTGGTACCACAAATGAGAGTGAATGAGGGCACCACAAATGTGACAGAGGGCAGCAAAGTCAAATAGGGCCAGGTAGGACCCAAGTCAGGTGGGACTGATTCATGTGCGTTAGATCATATTGCATGAAGAATTGGTCTTCACATGAAGACGGGTGCACTCAACACGCATGTAGCCCAAGATATACTTAGTGAGTAGATATTAAACGCAATGTAACTATTGGGTCTACTGCATCAACATGTGATAGCTAGTGTCGTGAGCAAGTGTAAGCTGACGTACGTGGATGCCATCGTCATTAGCTGACTAGTAGGGAGATTAACTTATGTTAGAGAAATAACATTTTAGTTGAGCCCAATGTTGCCACGAGAGGATACCCACATGAAGATTTTCAACACTTACCTTGATCTGTTTTTTCTGTGGACTCTAGCGACGAATACAGTTATAAGAAGGTGCAGTATATTTCATGATCATGAAAATGAACGAGTTTGACTCTATTATGGTGATGTACTTCTTAATCACTTTATCCACGCCTTATTGCACGTGCACTCTTAAGTGGAAGGCTCCCCTACCGATGCTTTTTAACGGTCTCTACTAGAGTTCGGCAATGGGCAATAGGTGCCCAGGTTCATGACAAGGTAGCAACTGTTGACTCCGTTAGAGGTGGCGAAGTAATATGGGCATGCACTTTGTGCGATTATGCAAGAATTAACCTTAGCAAATCAAGAGTATACCAAGGACGCCCACAAGGTGTTAGCGCAAGCGGCATGCCGAAAAAAGAGAAGCACGAATCCACATGATGCGACATGATGCTACAAGACTGAGATTTAAGTGACCCCGTGGCTGATGATGATGTTGCACTTTTGTAGGCTCTTTGGGTTGCGAGGCAGATGGGCAAGTTAACTTAACTTACCAAGAAAACAATTAATCAATCTAATTTGTGGCATCTCGTTGCTCAAGTAGTGGATGTGGTTGTGCTGCCCCTCAATGGGCATCACCAATTTAATGGGAAGTCAAATGCCATCTTATGTATGATAGTCTGAACGCATGATTCACAAGTGCCTCGACGGGTATCCTCTAACAAAGGCGTAACATTTGCCATGTGGGGTGGCGTGTGATCTCAGGATACGGGCAATAACTTAGATGGGATGGCGTGCATCAAAGAAGTGAGATTTGCAAGGTGAGCGACTGTAAAGATCTTCTAATTTGGGCAAGATCTTTGGGGGGTTCTATGTAGGTAGGTGGACGTCTCTCCACCCCCAAGAAGGGAGAGACCATCTTGGGTCTGTGAGTAAGGAGAGGAGGAGATCAGAGAGTGAAGTGAGGCGGAGCGCATACTCTTGGCTGCCTCTGATTGAACATGGTTCCACGATGCCATTCATCAAGAGTGGCTGACCCACATAGGGAGTTAGAGGGGAAGGGGAGGGTAGGAGAGGGTCTCCCGGCTAGTGGTGTTCTTTATCCGTCCCTCCCCCACCGACACCCAGTCCAACTACTCTCATTTACTTGCCACGCCAGAGCTGCCGAACTCTTCGCTAGAGGGCGCCGAGGGGTGTCCGGCCGGAAGGTGTTCTTTTAGCCCCCCCTCCCTGGCCCTTTTCGCTTCCCCTCCGGCTTTCAGACGCTGTCGGGGGCGGGGTCTGTTGTCGTCGGCGGCTTGAGCCTCCGGTCGGCCTGGAAGGGCGATGGGTCGCCGGCCCCGGCACAGGGCGACGAACGGGGTCTTCCGCTACTTCCATTTGTTTCCTTGCTGGTTGAAGCCGTGGAAGCCCTAGTTTAACCGATAGTCCATCTGCTGCCCCCCTCTTCCTCCGCCGCCGCCGCCGCTTCTCCCCGTCGATGTGCCCATCACGTGTACCCTCGACGGGTTGCTAATGCGTCCACAGGCGGCGGCGTTTTTGAAGTCCTGGTTTTGACGTCGGCGCACCCTAACCCTGATGTAGGTCCGAGGTATGCTTGCCCTACATCTGTGGATTTCCCCTTCTACATATGCGGGATTCTGTAAGAGTCACCTCCTCCCATTCTCCCTGCAGTTTCTCCCATTATTACCTGGGACGATGGCTGTCGATAGGTTCGGTTGCGTTTGTGTTCCTGCGACGCCTTTCCTATGATTCCTTGAAGTTCTATCCTTGGCTTTCTCCACGGTCACCATGGCGGTCAACGGCCGTGATTTTGTGGAGTGGAGGGAGCATTTCGTCTCGCAGGAGCGCGGCAGTCGCGTGGTTCACTTCTTTCTCGAGGATTCTTCAGGGGAGTCCTTTCTTGCCGCAGTTGGCACTGAGAGGAGCTTAAGGCATATGCTCTATGTTGTTGCGGAGGAGTTCTTGCAGGCGGCTGGGATAGACAAATCGGCTGCTTCTTGTCTGAAGTGGAGGTCGAGGAGGGAGGTCGTGGACTGGCTCAAGACATTTCTTCCCAAGCAGATCTGTACCCAAGATCCATCGGGTAAGAGATTACGGCTACTCTGGTGAAATCTGTGTTGCCCTCGTCTGAAACTAGATTTCTGGCTGTGGTTGTGTTTCATGCAGTTATGATTTTCCTGTTAGCGATATAGATGAAGCCGCTTTTCTGAATACCTCATAACTAGGTCTCGTACATATGTATCATATATGATTTTTTCCCCACATCTCTCAAGGCTTGAAAGGGGGAGAAGTGGGTCTCCTTGTGTTTACACATTGTTACTGTTAAAGTCGCAATTTTTAAAATGGATGTGAGAAAACTTTTTTCATCTGCTTCTCTAGTTGATCCACTTCGAAATTAGCTTAACTCAGTTTGTGCCAAAAAAATGCTTTGGTCTGATCTACTTAGATCTCTGGGGGAGTTCCTGTCCAGTAGTAGCATGAAGAAAATCTGTAGGCGATGTAAGAATAAATTTGCAAATGCGTTGAACGTTGAGGAAGGATATGCTTATTGTGTGTCTCCAAGCACTGGAGCTACGACTGGTTGTCTATTGAAGATTTTTGAGTAGCCTATGAGATATCTACAGCATAAATTGCTACTTGGTGGACATTAATCAGATCCTTTGGGAACATTCCTAGGTCCTAAATTTTTTGTGCACACTACAAGTTTTTCTGGTTAGGATTATAATTTCGGAAAAAAAATTGTTCTGATGCCTTCCATTGTCGAGTTTATCCACGTGAGAAAAAAAAAGGTTGGATCTGCTTCCACAATAGTTCTCTGTTGGAATATTGTTAGGCCGATTCCTTCTCTGATGCAGATTGTTTATAGAAGCATTTTTATTTCTACGAGTCTATCATCCAAAATGCTGATTCGGCTCAGCTAACTGCCTTCAGCCTTGTGGTAAGTTGGAGCTTTACATAAACGTTACAAACATGGCCTTATAACATTTTTTTCAAGAAGGTTTCTAAGCAGTTATTTCTTCTAGTCAAGGCGAGCATTGTATTTTCTTTCTTGCTACAATCTTTATTGTAGTTGTCTGAATTTATCGAAACACGGATCAACCAGTTGCTTCTTTGGTAGGTGTAACATGAGTTTTATTTATTTTATGTTGGAGATTGGGAGAATCTAATCGCAGTTGTCCTGAAATGCATATGGAATCCTTCATCAATTTCCTGCGATGGACAGAACACGTGCCTGCTTGACCAAACCCAATTGGTTATCTCTTCTTTTTGGCGTCCAGGACGTTTGCACTGTCGTTTGACGGCACTAGATTAAATTATGGAGGCACATCTAGACATATAAGAAATCCCTGTGCGCAATGTAGAGGCATGCGTGCAGAATAACTGAAATTATGATCGTGACTATTTCAGAGGACAACGTATTGGTAATTATTGTCAAAAGACGACCTGTTGGTAATTGGTTTCAAGAAACAATTCAGACCGTAAGTGTATTCCAGACTATGGTTGACTGAGAATGTCAGTCCAGTGTCAGAAACGGCTATGAACCTTCCTGCACGTTAATAACCTTGGTTTCTGCTCTTGGACTATACTTGCTCCGCAACTAAGTTCTGAACTGCTGAATACCTCTCATTTTGTAGGTAGTCTAAAATAATCTGTTTTGGATATTATTTAATTGATTGTAGTAACTTGGGTTAGGAAGTTTAGGGTGAACTAATAGTTCAGTTTCGAGTAGACTAGAGAGGGCTGGAATAGCGATTTCGGAAATTCTTGATATGTATCTCATCATTTTCCTGGCTTGTATTTTCTTCTTTCTTGCCTGGGAATGCGGAAGTCTTGACGCTTTCTTTAGTCCATGGCATCTTTGAACTAATCGCTGGATTTCACCATGGTTTAATGGTTATTTTTGCACCTTTTTTCCAATTCGAGCTTTGCAGACATCTTTATCCTTTGTGAGGTTCTTTTTTCATAGTTAAAGGAAAAATAGAAAGATATTTTTTTCCTCAACTCCTAAGGTCGAACTGGATTTAATGTCTATCTAGATTCTTAAATGAAGTTCTATTGTGTACTACATGCATAATTACACATCAGGATCACTCTCATTGGATACTTGCTGAAAAACTTCCTTTTTTAACGTGATAGGTTCGCCGATTACTAGCCCACTTGATGGAATCAATGATCCAGAAACTTATCTGAACAGAAATGTGGTATATATATATCTCTTGATAAACTCCTCGTGTGCCCAATTGGTTTTCTTTTATTTATCTGCAGCTCAACATGAAAAAAAATCTTATTTCAGGATCAGTCTACACGCAGCTTGAGAAGCCACAAGTCAGATATTTTCTGGTCTGGCGTTTCGTGGACTTGTAGCAAACAACTCAAGCATTACAAAGCATTTTGCCGTAATGGAACAACTATCGCAGTAAGCCCCAACAACTTTGTATCTCATGTCTTCCACTTGTAATTTTAAGTACTCAGACATGGGCTTTTTCTGATTTGCAGATTCATTCTTTTGTTGTTGTCATGTCTGAGGGAGAGAAAAATCATTACCTTGCTTATTTGGAAGACATGTATGAAGATAAGAAAGGCCAAAAAAAAGTTAGGGTACGGTGGTTTCACCAGAACCAGGAAGTAGTTGGCTCTATTCCACCTCCAACTCCCCACCCAAGAGAGGTCTTTATTACACCATATACACAGGTCATTAGTGCAGAGTGCCTGGACGATCTGGCCACAGTCTTAACGCCAGAGCACTATGACAAATGCTTGGCTAATCTTCCGTATGCTTGTTCAGCTGGCATTCATCTTTGTTCTCGGCAGTACAGTAAAAGCAAATTCAAGCCCTTTGATCTAAGCACATTGCATGGCTATTTTGAGCAGTCTATACTTGCATGTTTAGATATTTGTATCTCAGGTGAGCACGAAGAATCTCTGCAAAGATCTAGCTTAAAATGTTTATCAAACAATATTAGTAACTTAAGGGTACATCTGAGTTTTCTGGCAGGCGGACTCTCTATCAGACCGTTGGATCACAATAGTCAAATATCCATGAATGGCTCAACTTTCCACAATGCAAAGTTTGGGCTATCAGAAAGGAAGAGTTTGACTGTAAAATTGATAAGGCCCTGTTCTGATGGTATACCACCTTTCAAGGTTGATGAGAAGGTTGAGTTGCTATGTCAAGACAGTGGAATCAGAGGTTGTTGGTTTAGATGTACGGTTTTACAGCTATCTCAGAGAAGGTTAAAGGTTCGATATGATGATCTGACTGATGAAGATGGTTATGGAAATCTTGAGGTAAGAATAAATACTACAGCATTCCTTTCATCATTCTTGTTCTTCTTAGTCCTCAAATTTCAGTAGGTCGTGTTGTGTTTGAATAAATGTTCCCAGATGACAAAGCTATTGATAAATATTGATAAAGCTAGGGTTGGGTGTACTGTATTCACTTAGAGCGGCAAATAGAGTACTGAAAATAGGTTGTACGCTAAGCTTTGTCTGCCAATCAGGTGGGTGTATATTGTTTTTACTTTTATCGAGTTCCTGCATTTCTTTCTCTATGCATATGGCTGATTCATGTCAATTAAAACTGATAAGAGAAGGTGGTTTTCTTCATTCTTTTAGTGGAAATTTATGACTTTTTTTGGATTTTATTGATGCTGAATTTTGTTTAACTTTGAACACAGCTAAGACAACCAGAGAAAGGGCAATGTTCATGTAGACATTAGCTTCCCAAAATCCTAGCTATTCTTAGCTTGATATTGGGGAATCTCACTGCTATTACTCAGACAAACATGAAACGTTTGCTTGCCTATTCGTCTATCGGTCAAATCGGATGTATTATAGATTTACAGTTGTAGATAGATATAATCCGGGTATCCCTTGACTAATGAAGCTGAACTCAATGATTTCTATTGTGTTAATGTTGTCTGCTAATCTTTTTTTGTTGCGATTGCTGATAAGAGAAATGCTCATAGTTTTAAGTAAGCTGGACAAAGGGAGAATGCAGCCTAAATCGCATAGAATATACTATGAATAATGTTGAAAACTGTATTTTTTATAAATCAGTACCTCAAAATGTCCAATGTTAGGATATTTTCTGATGAAATTCATACTCGAAGAAACAGATATCAAAATAAAATATTAGGTGATAAACTGTTGAATTAGGAGTTCTACCTGTTACAGTCTATTTCGTTGATATACAGCTTTAGATATAACAGTAGAAATATTTCCTGACTTCTGAAACTACATAATGACTATTTGGTTACATATGTGAATCATCTATTCTCTGTGTCGTGATTGTTTTTTAACAATCAGGTTTCATATAAAATTATATACTTGTTTTTTTTCAGGATTTGTGTAAGATTTGATTATTGTATTTTTGTTCTATTCTTTGTAGGAGTGGGTTCCTATTTTTAGGCGGGCTGCTCCTTGTAAATTGGAAATGAGGCACTCAGGTCGGCTCATGATTCGCCCGTGTCGCCCACATGATGATTCATCTGAGTCCGTTGTCTATGAGATTGGTTCTGCAGTGGATGCTTGGCGGAATGATGGCTGGTGGGAAGGGCTTGTAATCGGAGTCAACGGTTTCTCTAATGTTATAAAAGTTTATTTTCCAGGTACATATTTTCTAGTTACGTTGCTTTTTATATTTCGAATGAATGATTCATATAAAGTTGGGAACAAGTTTTTGTAGCTTGAAAAATTTGCAGCGATGGTAAAACGTTTTATTGAAATGTTAGTTGTCTAGCTCTTAGACCTCCTAAAGGTTGACCAGAAAAATTGAGAAAAGGTTTATGCGCGGTCTTATAATTCGCGCTTTCAGGGTATAAACTTACACGTTCAGTTTTTGATGAGGACATCTTGCTATGTTATGATGCTTGAAGCGTGGTTGAGCAATTAGCCAAAATATTGTTGGAAAGCTGTCAACCATTAGAGTGATTTGGTTACAACAGTGTTGTCACTTTGGTTTTTTGCATACATCGATACTTGCTATATGATATTCAGAGTAACACTGCCACATCAGCTAAATCTGCTCTGCTTCATCCCTTTTCTTCATTTCTTTTGCAACACCGTCTTCCAGACGTGCTTCTGAATTTTACTCCACATCTTATGAGGACTTGATGAATAAGGCTTTCAGTGATATGACTCTCTGCTTCATTTACTTAAACGAAAGGTAGCAGTTCACCGTAATATGATGAGCGACAGTCATTATCACAGAATTTTCTTTCCCCGTTTTATTTATTACATCCTGACGTGTTCAGGTTATTCTGATTTTTTTTCTTCTAGAAATGTAATTCAAAGATTGAGACGAATGTCATCTATTACAGGTGAAGATAAGGTATTGGATTGCCCGCGCAGCGATCTGAGGATATCCAGAGATTGGATAAAGAACGGCTGGGTGAATATTGAGGCTAAGCCGCTTGCATTATCGGTCTTATCTTCTATCATCTCTGTTGCACAGGCATCCTCATTGCCAAACTTCACAAGAGCAGCTGAGTCGGGGAGCTCTGAAATGTCTGACCATGATGCTGCCGAGTCCATGAGATCGAATTCAGATGAAGGGAAGGCCCAGAAAAAGGGTCGTGTGCTCGGTGGAATCGTTGCTGCTGCGCTGGATATCACCAAGGTCTATTCAAGGAAACGGCGGAGAGATGAAGATGGCATTAAGCTAGAGGGTGACAACGGAAAGGACATCGAGAGGATGGGGGACGGACACAGCGATGACAGCGGAAGGATGGGCTGCTAGATCTATTAATCATTTAGGGTTTCATGTGTACATATATAAATATATATATCTATATCTGTCACGAGTTGAGTCTCATGGTAGGTAGGTGTACAGGCAGAAGAGCTATAGATCCGATGTTAGAATCGGCGTTTTGATATTTTTTAACCCTACCTTTATGTAACATATTAGGCTACGATCTGGGGATCTCCCCTTTTTAAAATAGACTACGCAATTAAGCTCTCCGTCGCACTTGGGTCAGCCATTCTACCGCGTCATGCTTCTACTTTCTCTGTGGCAATCAGTTCAACAGGAATAAGATGGCTCTCTGGGTGGGTCTCTGAGATCGAAACAGAGATGGGGTGGGGGTTCTACCCCGGCTTGCGATATTCAGCTCGGCCGGGGTTCATGGGTTGGTTTAACCCCACAGTTGGCTTCTTGGTAGCTACTCTGGCCCCATCACTTCCACGCGCAACGCGTGGGGAGTGGGCATCGGTGCAGACGGAGGGTCCTCCGGCGGGGCCGCTGCCGCGCGTGCGTGCCGGATGCGGCAAGCCCTGTGATGGGAGCTGCCCTTCTTCCGCTCGTGATGCGGGCAGTCGCCGTTTGAGGACGTCTTTCCGCTGATGTAGACCTCCGACAAGCGATCCTATACCCTTTATATCTCGACCCTCTACGTTTCTAGAGGAATCTTCATCATTCCGGGGAACGTCAGAGTTTCAGTCAGCACCCAACTATCTTCCCAAAGAAGAACGCGTGCCCGTCTTGTATCAGCGGAGGAGGGTGGAAAGCCATGGGAGATTACCAGTCCCCTGCCCCCCGCTGAGCAAGGCCCGGCTACCCTTTAGAAAGTGGCGGAAGTCGCACTGTGTGTATCTTGTATCTGAATATTTGCATGTCGAATTTACAGAGGGAACGAACGCCGTCTCTTTCCATGCATGCATGGAACAGGGCCGTAGCTTCCACGAACTACAGTCTCAGCCATTGATTACCGTCGATGAAGCTCCGGTCCAGGAACGGCCGCGCCTCGTCGTAGGTGAGCGATCTAGCCCACGGCACCCTCCCCCTCGTATCAGCTCCTTCTCCTCGGCACTCGTACTCTCCGAACCACGCCGTCCTGCAAAATCCAGAGTATCTTCGATAAAACCCTAGTTGAATTGATTCCTCTCGCCCCCTCCCTGAAGACGTCGTCATTTCAAAATGGTTGGTTCGTGGGAGCCGCAGCTCTTACCTCCTCCTCGACGGGTCTCCCCAGTCGTTCCAGCCTTCGGGGTTGACGATGCCTTCGAAGAGGCAGTAGGAGTAGATCACCCTGGCATACATTCCCCATGCTCTACCCAGGTAGAGAATCCCCGAGCCGGTGAGTCTGCAGTCGAGGAAGGAGAACCCGGAGTCCTCTTCGAGCGAGCTCCTCTGAGAGGCCGCGACTGCGCCATAGCTTGTGGCGACCCCGCGGAGTGTGCAACCCTGGACAGGAACATGGGACTCGGTGAACATAGAAGATAGGACGCCAACCTTCTCTGATCACACTCGATGAGGACTCACAGAGAGGAACTAAAAGCTTGTAAATTATGCATGGTAACTGGCGAAATCTGCAGCAGTGTGAAGTCCGATCATCCCGCTTGCTAAATCTCATTTGGTCTACTCACTATTCGAAAGCATCTCCTATTTTTATGCTCCATGAACAACACTAATGACCGCATATTTCCTTTTGGAGCGCTAATCCCAAAATAATAAAACTTCTTTTTCAAAATGAAATCGATAGAAAATAAAGTAAATCCATATATGTCAATTTCACGTTTACTTTTGGCGCCGTCCAAGAGTTTTAATTCACCTGGTACAACGATCTTGCGCTCCCAAAGATGAAATCGATGGATCCTTGGATGTAAGAATCGAAGAAATAATGCCTTCCCCAGTGATCGAAGAGGGTATCCTGCGAGCCCAGAATCCGGCATCTAAAGAACATCGCCTTGTCTCCTGATACTCTCAGTGCAACAGCTTGCATCCCCTCGGCTCCTGGGTACGCACCCGGCGCTGTGTTCTACAACGCCGCCCACAGATTACAGTCAGAACCTGTTTTAGACCTCCGCCGTTCTGAAGCTGTACAACGAGTAGCTGGTTTCCCTTTACATGAAGTGGCCACGGTCGCGCAAGTTTCATGAATCGATGGGATTACCTCGAAAGTGATTCCCCTCGCGCAGAAGTAATCAGATTCTACAGCGACGGTGGCGGAGCCGAGGGTTCCGATGATCTGACCGCGGGCGTCTCTATCCGAAGCTCTTGTGTGCCATGAGATGGCAGTCTCGGAGCTCTCGTTCCCTATGAAGGATATATACGGCTTCGTTGCCGGAACCAACACCTTTTCTCTGCGACAAACCAGTTCACGACGAGATCAGAATCTGTGGAAGATCACGAAAAGCACAAAGCACGAAGTTGAATCGTTTTTCTCCCCACTTATAAATGCCGGGAAGTATGACGATCTTGACTCTCTTCTGGTTGCCGTGGGGAACCAAGTCCACCGCTCCTTGCACCGTCGTGGAGTCGCCGCCGCCGTCAGGCGACACCACGATGACCCGAATTCCCTCGTCCCCTTCCGAGCTCCCAGAGAAAGCCCAGGGCGGCCTCATGTCGTCCCACGAGATGAAACCGCCCGGCTGCTCACCGCTCGCTCCTCGGGGACCCACCAGGTTGCCGGCGGCGACGAGCAGAAACGCCACCGCGTAGAGCTTCTGCCGTCTCCCCACAACGGAGCCGTCCATTCGCCTCCCCCTGCGGTTCACGCTTCTCTCTCCGTAGGCGCTTCCGCCGTTTTCCTCTTCTTCTTCCTGTTCCTCGCTGCTCGTGGAGAGAACCCAGTCGGGGAGCCCCAGAATTCGGAGTTGGAGCACTGAAACTCACAGAATGGAGGAGAGGAGTTGCACTGGCGACAGCAGCGATGGCTGTGCGCAGTGCGCACCGGGGGGGAGCGATCGGCTGCAACTCCCCCCTCGAGCACTTAAAGAAGAGGGAGAAGACGAAGAAGTTTGTAGAAGCTGCACAGTTATTTTTATTTCCCCACACGCGTTGTCGAGTACTCTCTCGACTTAGAGAGAGTTTAAAGAAATGAGGGAAAGGTTGGTCACGACATGCTTCCCCGCCGAAGAAAATTAAGTCACTAGCTCGGGATGTATCAGAAGATCTTGATTCCGCACCGGCAAGGAACAAAAATTCCCCTTCCTTGAAGATGCTGCGTGACGTCGTTCATGAATTTAGAGAGAGAGAGAGAGAGAGAGGTGACATTTACTTGGGGGGGGGGTCTTGATGGGCAGGTTTAGACCAACGGTTATGGGAGGACTAGGAAGTGGTAAAATAACGGCCGCTTCGCCCCCACGATCAGCCGCCGACGGACGTGACCGAGCTGGGTCGGTTCGCTCTCTCGGGCCCCCTCGCACGTGCGGCCATGGCACCAGCAAGAGCGGAGCTCATCCGTGTCAAGAGAGACGTGAAGAGGAGGAAGGAAGAGGGGGGGGCGGGGTTTCGTTCTGTCGACTCATTACCACACTAACTTGGCCATTCATCCTCTTTGACCTCCGGGGAACAGGTCAACAGGGCGGGGTCAGCGCGGTCAACGGACGCTCATGGGAGAAGCTAAGCTGGAAGATAACCACGGGAGGAGGATTTCCACAGTGGCCGCCGCCCCAGAATCAAGCGACGGCGGGCTCCTCTCGCTTACCCAGCTTCCTCGCGACCACGCTGTAGACTCTGTCCACCTTGCCCGGGTCAACCTTGAAGAGCCCGTGGGCGTCGCCCTTCTGCTGGACGTTCCCCTTCATCATCTCGGCCGCCAGCACCTCCTGCATCTTGAGAAAATGGCTCGGCAGCAGCCTGCTCTCGCAGCACAGCTGCTGTTCCTGAGGATCACCACGAATCATGGGTGAGAAATGAGCAACTCTGGGAGGCAAGTATAACAGAGGCCGGCGTTCTTACGGATTCGCTCAGCAGATCTGCTCCAGGAAGTCCAGTGATATCCCAATCCTCTGACTTCACACCGAGCGGCCCAGTGCTCCCCGGAGTCAACTCTCTTCCACCGACGTCCAACCCACCGCCGCCTCTTGCCCTGTGGCTATCAACGGCGCTCCGAGGGCTTCCGTCGAGTTCTCCCTTCTCTCTGTTCACCGATCGGTTCGTCCTTTGCGGGCCCTTGTTGCTGCCTGCCGAAACCTGACCAGTCTCCCGAGCCTTACGGGCGCTACTCTCCAGCTCCCTCTTCGCCTTCTCTGCCAGATACGCATCAGCTTCCGCTCTGGTGCGGCACCCGGCAGCCTTGCACTCCTGGAAAACAGATGAGGAAGCAGCATAAATATCCATGTTCTGAAAGGGAATTCAAGTTGAAATGGCATTACTCGAAATCATCCCGATGTCTCTCGGTAAAACTAAGAAGCTCGGCTCTACTATGGTGGGCTTTGTGATACATGACAGCTTTGACTAGGTTTTAGGCTGGATGTGGATTCAAGAACTCCTAGATAATTACCATCAGATTAAAATGGCCTCTCGTACTGCAAATCAATAAGAAAATAAGAAAAAAGATAGATGATCACATTGTAATCGATCGAGGAAAGATTGAACAATTTATTACCATACAAGTTGATATCATACCTGAAGCTCTTGAATTCTTTTACGAATTCTACGCTCCTCAATTAGTGTTCGGATTAGCTCCTCGTGTTCCTTCTGGGATTGGAAGCGCATGAAAACCTTATAACGCTCATATATTTCTCTGTCCTCACTAGATAGTTCCTTCTCAAATGCGCTAGGATAAAGCAGGTTTCTTTCTAGTATGAAATCCTTTCTCCTTTTCCTTTCATCAAGCCTGCAAAAATAATTACAGTGCACGAGAAACACAAACAAAAAAATAAGATCAGTGGTAATGGTTCCTAATCAGATCCCAGCTGGACATGCAAATAACGTGGTTTTTCAGTTCGAAACCAAGAGGGGTAATGAGACTTCATGTCGGCCATAGTTCTTAAGATGAAAGATTCGTCCAGTTTTCCCTTGACCATTTAGTCATATTATAACAAGCACCAGAGTTGGTTCTTCTCGTTGGTCAAAAGCATGGCATTGAATGCTTGAATGAACATGGATAAGATCGCCCGTTTGCAAAAATTTCAAAACACAGAAGGTCTTGATATGGCAGAGAAAATAAAATATATTTTAATAGTATACACCTATACTTTAACACACCTTCATAAGTTATGAATGACACCGTAAAAAGAAGCAAATCAAAATCACTAGAAAAAATACATACCTAGAATAGTAAATATGCAAAATCCGCAACTTCAATTCACGATCAGTTTCAGTGTCAGTTTCTTTGAATTCCATCTCTGCTAATGACTGCTCTGCATCAGCATCGTACTCAGGATCAAACTCCTGCCTTTTGGGGTTGTATCCAGACAGCTCCGTGATAGGCAATTCTTCTCCAGAATATTTGGGTTTCTTCACCCCGACACTTCTGTCCACGTGACCTTCTGCCAAGAGAAGAGTAATACGTCAAAACCATCAGCAAAATAAATTCGCGAAGGGTTAAATCCAGACAGCATAAATAAACAAAATATTTTTGTCTATTTCAAATCTGGAAGCTAAATCATAATCTTCTCACCGAAGAAGATCATATTCCTCTACAGAGATCATTATTCAGAAACCCAAATAATAATCCCGGTTATGAAATGCAATCGAACTGCTAAAACTAAATCCAGATTCTGTAAACTAGTACAGATCACAAGGGCAATCCAAGCGATAAAGGAGACACGTAAAACATGAGACCAAAAAATATTGATGATTCCAATTAAATGAATCCCAGAACATTAAGAGCTCTCAATTTGGAATTCTGCTTCCGAGCATGCTTGGGTTAAAGGCTAGCTGAGTTGGCATCAGACGCTCAAATTTAAAAACTCAATGGAAAATTGAACAAATCTTCTGTGATTTTTATGCATCTACCAACCATTAAGATCCATGTAGCAAAGATCCCGTGTGAATGCCAGGCCTTATGTATTTAAATTGGAAATTTTGGAACCACAGCCAGACTAATGTACGTCACTAGAAATTAAGCCTTCTATTTTCATTGAATAGTCAACAGTTTTTGTCCTACAGTTTTATCACTACAATGACATATTCTTTGGCGTTCTACGGACTTTCAGTACCTTGTTCCCATTGACGAGTTCGCTAAGGATTGCTTCCCTAAACTAGAATACATGTTTCACAACTTGCAGACATAATAACGGAATGAATCTGCTCCCCGGAACAATTTGTAAATGTCCCATGACACTTTCATAGGAGGAATAACGCCTCCACCCTGATTTACCCCAAAGAAAAATCACCGATCAGAGCTTGTTAATTTGTGACCCCATATATTTAATGCATATATACAACAATATGCATGTCTTGTATTATGGCAACCATATACAAAATCAATGAGAGCTAAAGTGAATTTAAAAATATTTTATAGCGTCTGACAGGATTTCCCCGGACAAATCGCGACTGAAACGAACTTATTTCGTGAAATAGTCCTCTGAGCTTAACGTTCTCTGTTCTGTCAATATTACCGACTAGAAATAGAGGAATATGACCATATCAAATTTTGAAGATATGAGAAGAGTAAGAACTCGTTCAAGAATACCACACAATAAAACGGTTCGGATTTCATATAATACGACAACTTGAGAAACAACATCTTCTCTGATACCTTCAGAAGATGCTAACCCTTCAACCTTTACTCTATCAGAACCTTCCTTAGCATGCATCATGCGTGAAGCCTTCTTACTAGCACCTGCTGATGATGCACCCGTACTGTTGCTAGGAACACCTGCCTTGACATCAACAGAATCTCCATCTAACGGACAGGACATTGAAGTGTACTTCATGTCAGATAACTCCACAAATAACAAAATGGAAAGTTTCAATTGGATAAAAAAATCACGATCTTTCAAAAGATACCAGCTATTAAGCTTGACGGTGACTGGCGTGTTGGAGTTTCTCTACTTAAATCTTCAAGCCTATAACAGAATGATAGATTTTAATAATGATTGAAGAGGTAGAGAAAGAGAAACTGGTCATTGTTATTCACCATACTTGACCCTTGAAGGTGAGAAAGGTGAATCTTCCTTTGGTGTGGTTTCCCCAGCTAATGGGAATCCTATGACAATATAAAACACAAATAAGTGGAAATAGAACTCATCATGACATAGTCTCTGGTTCAGAGGGCTTACAGTATAAAAAAAATTAATTAAAAAAGGTGTGTAAAATAGTTACCATGGACAAGGAAGAGGAAATCTAGCTACATATGAAAGAAAAATTCCATTTTCTATAACAGGATACTAAAAGGAAAATGGTATGAAAAAATGGAGGGTGTAGCAAGCCATTAGGGGAAGATTATACCGACTGGCATACATATCAAGTGCAAGAATTCAAGGTTATGCATCTAGAAAAGAATGAAAGAAACTTATAGGCGCGAAATGGAACACTGGCTTTCTCATAAACCGCCATCTTCCAAGATCCATGCAGCAATACACGGCGGAAAGAAAAATTTATGTGGCTTGCAGAGACCTTTTCTGCAATAAGACTTGAGACACGAGCATCCAGTAACGTCTTACCCCATTACAGACCCATTCACCAAGGATTACCCGGTACTTTTATCTTGACTACATAACGTAAACAAACAAAGGAAATGCTTTTTCTTAAATGAGAGATGCTGGAAGGAAACATAAGGCTAACTTGGGAATGCTGATAAATTTCTTACGTTATCTAGGCATTCATATGTTTGTAAATGATTTCGGCAAACTTTTTTCTCCTTTTCTCTTAAAATCAAAGCCCCACATTTGATCAGTCACTCTGCACGCATAAACATGCATGAGACATTTTTCCAATGTTGAACGAATGCCTGAGATGGGGCACAAGATTGTTTGTCAAACGAACCCAATTAAATGATATGAAAGGGTTATCTACACACCTAACTGTAGTTTAGTTTCGCGTATTTTTTAAATGCGAAAATGCAGAATGCATCAGTGTTGAGTGACATACCTTCATGAATTTATTGGATGTGGCCAGAAAGTAATTATAACTCCAAAGTTGGAAGCGGCAGAGCAGATAAGATAATAATATTCTATCAAATGTTAGCTGGCATGAAGGCGTTGTGTTACATAACGTGTATCCCTGATCTCTCCCCGATTCAACCAGTTTGTCAAGGGACAATCATTTGGCTATAATTTGTCAACAAAAGTTTCTTTAGATGCCTTTGAGAAGACGGGATTATACGAATGATTATTTTTCTTAAGGAATAGGCCTTCCCCTCATGGGCTCCAAAGAAAATAACTGACGCATTTTCGAAAGTATTGCATGAAATATTTAACATATAAAACGATGTAAAAACATAGATCTTAAAAGATTATATGACATCATTAATTAAATGTCTACTGCACTGACACATTTGGGCAAATTCAACTAACGACATCCACATGACAGAACAAGGATAGCAGCTTGCTGTGATGTGCTTAATAGTCACTCACTGTCGCTTTTTAGATGGCGCTTTTAAATTAATCGGTAGCGTAATTGTAGACAATGCAATAAAACAGTTTCTAGGAATAGGTACTGCTATTTAGAGAGAGGTTCCCACTAAACAAAGTATCTATAGGTGCGTTAGATAGACTTCACCAATGATTACAGTGTATCCTGTACTAAGTAAAGACGATGCTTTAAGAGTTGAATTCAATCGGAATATATAAGAATACAATGAGAAAATGACTATTCAATACCACGTACATCAAGTGTGAAGAGCACATCACATAAAAGGAAAATATAACAAGCACTTTCAACCAGAACAGCTTTTGATAAAATGATGACTCACCCTTTTTACCATCACCATGCCCTTTAGCCATGGCTAGAAGTTCCTTCCTGTTCTTTCCAACAACATGAGCCATATTCTGTGGAAACATAAAACCATAAATAAAAGAAACACACTCTCAAATCATTTTATATAAATCATGATATATCCTACCGGAAGTGGATAGCATGGAGAATTCAGGTAATATGCTGTATAATGGTCGATACATTGTCCTTTACTCTTGGTGCCAACATGCTCTGCGACTTCAGCCCAATTCCCTAGGCCATACATTTCTATCCCCTAGAATCACATGGACAAAGCTTTAGTTATAGGCTGAAACATATTTTGTTATTGATTAGCATATTTCACAATTCATGCAGCAAGCCATGGTTCAGTGTGCCCTGATCACTGGACATTCGTCTATACCTCAAGGAGGAGAATTTCTTCATCTGCATTCCACTCTGGTGAGAAAAGTGGAAAAGACAAACTGTCCTGAAAAAAGAATAAATGAAACTCGAAAACTCAGTTCAAATAACCAAGTTTGTCCACTAAATGATAAAAGTGCACTAAGGAAAAAAATGAACTAGGGTTCATGAGCTAAACAACACAAGACCCAACTAAATTAGGAAAAGTCAAAATGCACATGATTATATCAGAATACTATAAAAGAGCGACAAATCAAATATAAAGTCTAAATGTTATCTTTGTATTTAGGAAACTTATTACTATCTGTCATTCGTTAATGACCTAAATGAAACAGATCAATTTAACCTGTTCACATCGATATAACTTTCAATGGGTTTCGAAATTTTGGATATAAGTTAGAATTTGTCTACAGCACTAAATAGAACGAATTTCAGTACATGTCCTGGACGCTTGTTCACCTGCAGACTAAAGAATCTTTTTTCATTTCCTCTCCACTGAATGTATTGCCAGTCCAGATTGCAAACGGGAAAAACATTCGTCGATGTTCATTTGTATTTCTCTTTCAATAAATCGTTCACTAAATGATAAAAAGAACTAAAACGGAAGCCTTGTTTTGCAAAGTCAATCTTTAGTTATCTGTTTATGAAACTAGCCAACAAATGAAAAAAGACGGTAATTTCTTCCCGTTCCCATAGTAATTTGATTTGGGTTCAACGTTTCCCTAAATTCTCCATTACTACCTGAAGCTCGAGTCACTCCACTTTTAAAAAACACATATTGGACTTCGAAACTTTCCAAGAGTCGGTTTTCATTTTGTTGTGAGAATTGACATTTCTATTTACCTGCATTCATTTTTTTTGTTAACTACGAAAAATCATATTTTCTCTAACCAATCTCATCTCATGTACGCCTAAATTGGTCGCTTTAGTTTGGTCACTTATCTTATATGCACACTGACAATTACATAACACTAAATCGAACAGAAGAGCAGGTGACTAATAGATATTGGGAAGGAGAAAACTTGTTTGAGAGTGCAATATGCCGAATTCAAGGAGATCTTAAGGTCAGAAGAAGCAGATCAGTAACGAAATGTCAGTGGACAATTTGAATATGTGATGCAACAACAGAAAAATGGCATTCTAAATTCACGTCACGAACCATAACCCTGTAAGGATGATTGCTTTTGTGTGGATGAACTTCAGCGCCCACAGTGAAGCACTCCACACATAGATCAAAATCAGGGCATTTTGTGCACTTAATACGAATCTTTCCTGATATGTCCTTGTTACAGTAATTGCAGTGGTATAGTGCCTTCTTTCCATCACCAGCACCAGAACCTGCGTTTGAGAAAAAACATACTCTAACAGGGATTACCATTTAAAATAAAATATTATCTCAGAAGACTAGTTAAATGAGAGACAATGTCTGGGAAAAACTAAATAAAAGGCATAATAGAGAAACACCGAGAAATACGAACTTCCTCAAACATCACCAGAGCAATCAGGTTTTATATGTCAAAAAAAAAGTTTCTCAGACGACTATGTGAACAAGACACAATGCGTTAGAAAGATAAAAATGACACAATAGAGAAACAGGAGGTTCCTCTTTTTCTATGATTCATACACCACTCGACTTCAACCACACCCCCCTTCCCTCCCTCGCACAACACACACGCACAAACGGGTTACCAATTGTGAAAATAGTTTAGGGAGTGCATATCATGATACTATGAACGAATAACAATATACTTATTTATTTGAAGTATATCAAGAAGCACTAGACAATATAACACTTCTAACGGTCATAAGACATGTGACAGAGACATTCTGCGCTATTAATGATAAATATTCATCTATTCAGAGGTCTTCCAGCTATCTATATCTAAGTAGGGGTGCCCTGGATTATGGTTCTCTCTAGGCATAAGAATATCCCATCGGCTAGGCAAAGATCAGTGGTATATTCTATATTGTCTAGGCATAATATCTTTTCCAGATTAAGTCCATCGTTCCCTAGAAACTTTTAAGCACACAATTTTGCAATGGAAAAGATTGGATATTTTATTTTTCATCCGTAGTGAATTATCTAGCAGAGGATAAACTCGAGAACAAGGGAAAATAATGCATAGAAAGCGGAAAGTTCAACCAATTTCAGACCAATCTTAATCAGCCAGATGACTTATGAAAGAGCATTGCTGTGTAGTTCGAACTTCACATGAGACAATTTATAAACAAAGGAACACCTGTAGCTACATTCTCTAAAGTTTCTGCACTTGAAGCAGCCTTTCTTCGCTTGGATCTGCAAAAGTAGCCAAGTAAAACAATTTAAATAAAAACAATTATAATTCACATGAAGGGAAAAATAAAAAAGGTATAGATAGTCTCAAATTCTATTCACCATAAACAAACACAAGAACTACGAAATCCACAAGATGAAACCAGACCAGCAAAATCAAACAGACCCAATCGTGTCTGTTTAATATCGAAAAATATGAGGCATTACTACATACATATATATACTTATGTATATAAAGCTACCTAAAGCTGGTTCAAATATAACAGTATAATTTTGGGGCTTAAATTATACATGGAATAACCTTAGAAGTAAATTAACCATACTCCTTTTCAACATATTTTTTTAATATGTGAAATACAAATGAAATATAAATAAAAAATTTATATTTTAGAGACAGGAACTTCTGGAGCTTGCATTTATACACTGAGGCAACTTTAAGCACTTACCGATTTCCTTCGTACAAATGAACGTGTACTGCACCAAAACTTGTAACACAAAAAAGATAAAAAAATGGAGACTTCTGACCACTGCAAGTTTCCCAACAGAAATATAGGTTTCTTGGTGGCTCCTTAATTGTATTTTTCAGTTAGGTGCCACAACAAGCCTCAGCTGCAACACTTCTGATGGAGTTGTCTTCGAGCATCATAACTCTAATATCCAAGTTGGAAACTCTCAGCGGCTGACTGACTATTTTACCCACATGAAACAGGCATTTAAGTTATTGAATGACTAGATATCCTTTCAGGCCTTTCTTGGTGACATGATGGTAGCTTAGACCATAATTTATAACTATGTCATGTATATTGATGTGTAATATACCAGTTCATGGCCACAGTATCTTGTTGTTGACTGTGTATTTTGGACATGACTCCATAGGACACTTGATCCGAGAGCATTACACTTCATCCACGTAGTTAACTAGGAACGTAGTTAACTCTAATCTCGAACTACAGTGGAAAAACTCAAAAGATAGCTGGTTGCAGGAATTTATGATACATGCATACGATGCAACCAGTCGGAAGTTTTTTATCTGATCTATCTACTTCTTAGTTCCCCTCTTTTTTATAAAAAATATCGTTATAAATGCTTTCCGAGTAGACCAAATTGTCTATGCTTTCCTTGAATTTCGTTAGCTTATTAATTTATTACCATTTTTTTACAGCAAAAAGAGGGCATTAACCGTACCGGAGCATGACCGCCAACTGAAAACGGTAAAAAACGCAGGATAATGAAACAACCAAATAACAGCATTATTCTTTCTCTTCGAGACGGGTGGCCAAATCAGACGGAAAATGAATACAACAGACCGAACAGAAAAACTAGTTAGAGGGAAAATTAACGACAGAAAGACATAATTAGTTGGAAAAGGAGGAACACTCGTACGAGGAATTTACGGAGAGGAAATCAAAGAAGCTAACCCACATACCTATGACTTAGGTCTTCATCCCCGGGGTTGTTCGCCACCCCGCGCGAGCGCCCCATGCCCGCCGGGGCCCTGAGGCTCGGCTCCTACAGCGGGCTCACCGTGAGGAGAAGGCCAGAAAGACGCCGGCGAGCCACGCCGTGATCCTGCGGTTACTCCGACCAGGTAGGGCACAGAGAACCCCTATCAGATCCTGCACCTGGACGAAGAGTAAGACGAGGGATCTCGCGGGGGTTGGGAGTTCGGGAGGGGAGGGAAAGATGGGATCGATCTGACCGCCGAACGCGTTTTTTGAGAGTAAAGAAAGAAATGGACGGCTGGGATCAGAGGAGACGTTTGCGCACGGCTTCAAGAAGCTCAAACTACTAAAATATCCTAAATTCCTATAAATATTTTTATATGTCCTATCTTACCCCGTTTTACTACGTATGCATTTTAATTTATTTGGGTAAATGGTGTACTAGTATTCTTTTTAAGTGTTTATCTGAAATTTGTCTTGCCCATAATTCTTTTTAGGTAAATATCTGGACGTGATGGGGTGCGTACGGCACAGGCCGGGCCGGATCGGACGGCCTAGGATAATTTCCCGAGTTATGGCTGCGCAAGGCTTCCTCGCTCTCGGCTGCAGTCGCTTCTTCCTCCCCGTCCTCGGCTCCATTTCTAGCTCGTCGGAACCCCAGTTCGCCTTCTTCTTCCACCGGCGACGGACTGTGAGGCCGCGACTCTCTGTCTGCTCCGCAGGGATGCCTCCTGTGGGAGAATTCTCGGCCCCGGCGCACCTGGAGGTAGAGGATGCTGCTGCTGTCGAATCGCCGGGTGAAACTTTAACAGGTGTGGAAGGCTCCGTACCCGAGGTGAGAGGATGAAATGCACCTTGCGCCTCTCGCCAGTTTCCAGCATTCCTGCTGATATGCCAGCGGGCTCAACTGAAAGTTTAATTGGCGCGTTTTTTTCTGCGTTGTTTCATGTTGATGCTGTACTTGTCTCATCACATAAATTTGTTTATTGATCTTAGCGGCTGTTTCACGTGATTTCTCCGTAGTTATTCTTTGGTACCAGAAGATGTCCGTCAGTTACATACTAAACATTAATTAGGTTCAAAAATAGTTAGTTCATATGATGACAATTATTTTACTCAAGGATTTTGCAGTAGTGATGCTTATATTTACCAATCTCCTCTGATTCCCTAATCCAATGCGTATATCCAATGCAGCTAATTCTTGATGGAGCTTCCAGCATGCCTGCTGATATGGAGAAGGAAATTTCAGCTTCACAAAAGGGCACAACCCTGCTAATGGAAAAGAGAGTACTAATAGAAAATAAATATGGAGAAACTCTCGTAGGACTGTTGCACGAGACTCATGCCAAGGAACTTGTTATCTTCTGCCATGGATTTAGACCATCAGGAGAAAATAGAATGTTATTAAAGCTCGCTGATGCCTTTAAAGAAGAAGAGATTGCTGTCTTTCGCTTTGATTTCTCAGGCAAGGGGGAAAGTGGGGGCACATTTCAGTACGGCAACTATTGGAAAGAAGTTGATGACCTGCGTGCAGTTATCTTGCATTTTTCCAGTCAATGGTGGAAGATAAATGCCATCATAGGCCACAGCAAAGGAGGGAATGTCGTCCTACTCTATGCATCCTTATATCATGATATTCCTGTAGTGGTCAATATATCTGGGCGCTTTTCTCTGAGAAAAGGAATTGAAGAACGGCTTGGGGAGGACTTTTTTGAAAGGATTAAAAAAGACGGATTCATCGACGTCAGAGACGAATCTAGTGGGCGTTTGTATCGTGTAACTGAGGAAAGTCTGATGGATCGCCTGTCAATTGATATGCGTTCTTCATGCTCACTGATCGACAGCAATTGCAGAGTCTTGACGGTCCATGGATCGAAAGATGAGACGGTGCCACTTGAGGACGCGGCCCAATTTGCAAAGGTGATTCCAAATCATAAACTCTGCATTGTGGATGGCGCTAACCATCGATATCCAGGGCATTCTTCCGAGTTAGCTTCATGTATTTTGGAGTTTCTCAGAGAATGACCTCTGCAGGGGCTGATTAAATTTCCTCTTTTACCATTCTTTTTTTCGAACACTTTTGGAGTGCACATGAATTCGTATGTGCAGCAGAAAATTTCTTAGTGTGTGTCAAATGCGTTTGGAGATTGTATGACTCTGTTGGTGGGATTCTGATGCCACGGTTCGTTTGAAGACCCCCATACCAGTTTTTTCGAGTTTAAGAGCGTTTTTCTACGTGTTTAAAGATGATGCTTTATTTTAAGGTTGTTGATGAACTCTTCACATTGGATAAATATTTTCTACAATTACTAAGACTTGGCATTTGCTGAGATATGCTCTTGGCTCAGAATTCTCTAAAGTTCTTGAATGCTATGACTAGGAGCGGCACCTTGTCTCTTGGGAGAGAATAATAATTGACTGCTTCAGTATATTGCAGATAATAAGAATATTTTCTTCTTGTTTGGTCAACTGGGGTTGCCTTTGAGGATTTACATTTGAAGGTAATGAAATCGAATCATTGAGTGTGTTCTACCCTGCATCAATGAAAACCACTTCTTCCCTGACGTCAACCTTTCTTTTGATGACGACTACCAGATGGAGGGAAATCTGCGCACCTAAATGTAGCTTAGTTTAGTCTAGGTGCGAAAATGCAGAGTGCACTAGTGCTGAGCGCCATACCTTCGTGAATTTATAAATTGTCATTTGGATGTGAGAATAAAGTAATTAGGCCTCCAAGGTTGAAAGTGCCAGGGATGATAAGATAATAATATCTTATCAAATGTTTACCGTTAGCTGCCATGACGAAGGCGTTGCGTTCCATTAGGTGTATCCCTGGTCTCTCCCCGATCCAACCAGTCTAATGGTGCAAGAGAATTATATTCTGTTCAAGGGACAATGGTTTGGCTATTATTTGTCATCAAAGTTCTCTATAGATACCTCTGAAAAGATGGAGGTATAGGAATGATTATTTTTCTTAAGGGAAGGCCTTCCTCTCATGGGTTCTAAAGAGAATAACTGACGCATTTTCGAAAATATTATATGACATATTCAACAAATAAAATCGTGTAAAAACACGGCTTTAAAAGATTATAGAAACAGATATACAAATGCTTGGTAAAGGACAATGAATGAAATGTCTATTACACTGACGCATTTGAACCAAGTCCAACTAATGACATCCAAATGACAGAACAAGTCTAGCGGTTGTGTAGTTTGAGTTTTCCATAAAATAGTCACCCACTTACTGTCGCTTCAGCTGACGCCTTTAAATTAAGGGGTAACATAATAGTAAAAGGTGCAATAAAACAGTTTACTGGGAATAGGTACTGCTATGTAGAGACAGGTTTCCACTAAACAAAGTTTCTATAGGTGAGTTAGATAGACCTAATCAAGTATTTGTGTATCCTGTCCTACTTAGTACCGAATTGATGCGTTAAGGGTTGAATTCAATCAGAATATGTAAGAATACAGTAAGAAAAGTCATTTATGGAGAGGTTCCACTGTACGAGAAATGACAGAAAAAATGACTATTCAATACCACATGCATCAAGTGTGAAGAACATGTCACATAAAAGGAAAATATAATGGTATGACACTGATAATTACATATCAGCTACGTCGTAAGAGGTGCCCCCAACCGGTAGAAGGTGAACCGGTTGGGTCAGTAACTGACAGAGGGGTTGAACCAGTTGGGTCAGTAACTGACAGAAGAGTTGAACCGGTTAGGTCAGTAACCGACATAGGAGTTGAATTGGTTCCAAGAACGGTTAGTGGAAGTGGCAAACGAGAGACCAAGGATGTATAAGAAGGGAGGTAGGTCAGCAAGAGAGGGCATCCGGAGAGAACAGACTAAGTGGAGAGTGGGAGGATCTCTCGAACATCCTCCAAGGTGATCAGTCACTCCAACTGGTCATTTCTACCCTCTGTATTCTTGTTCTATGTACCTTGTTCTTTTATTCAAGAAGTGCTTTCCTTCAATATCAGTTGGTGTTCTACCAAATTGGTATCAGAGCCAGACGATCCTCGTATGGTCAAGAAGGCGGCAACATCTAAGATGGATAAAGTCGAAGCTCGTATGGAAGAACTCCACACCAAGCTACAAAATCAAAAGATTAGGGTGGACTGACACCAAAAAACGATGGAGCAAATCTTGCTCTATCTCCAAAATCTTCTAAAGGAAAGCTCTCATCTATTTCGTTGGGAACAACACAACCGCCAAGATCTAATGAGGAGGGGGCTTCGGTTCCAGATCCTCCACCGGCAGCCGTGATTGCCACAACAGAGGCATCAGGACCAAGAAAAGGGGAATTATTGACGTTTACGGGTGAAAATCCCAAACGGTGGCTACGACAAACTGAGAGGGCCTTTGGTTACTCAAGTGAGAATGTTCAGATGGATATTGAAACAATGGCTTCACAAGGGAAGGAGCCAACGTTTCACATGGGAGATGATATTCCTTTGGCTGCACTTTCTCAGATGCCCCACATGATCAATGACTATTTCAGGCAATCATTTGTGCAGGTTACAAATCCGGCAATTGATCCTCTCAGAGAAGGCTTAGTTATGTCACTAGAGGTGAATGTTGGAAAACGAGGAAATATTTTGGAGGTCGGGCCTCAAAATGCTGCTCAGGTTATTCTTTCTAGTCCTGTGCTGAACGAAGGTGAACTTGAAACGTTAATGAAAGATACTGCACTCAAGCCCCAAGTGCTGCCAACGTTCTTCAATATTGGCAAAGGTATTGATGGCTCATTACAGAAGGCACTGGAAGAACTTTGTGAAGCTGCTGATGAAGCAATTCGTAACAGATCACAGTTGCTTATACTTTTTGACCGCTCTGAGGAGATAGAACCAACTCGTCCTGCTATCCCTATACTTCTAGCAGTTGGTGCTGTTCACCAGCATTTGATCCAAAATGGTTTGCGCATGTCAGCTTCCATTGTCGCTGACACTGGTCGGTGTTTTAGTACTCATCAATTTGCTTGCTTGATTGGACATGGAGCCAGTGCAATTTGTCCATATTTGGCATTCGAAACATGCCGCCAGTGGCAGTTTACAAAAACAGTTAATCTTATGAAGGACGGGAAGATGCCTACTGTGACAATGGAGCAGTGTCAGAGGAACTTTTCCAAGGCTGTTAAATCTGGTCTTCTCAAAATTCTCTCAAAGATAGGTATCTCCTAACTTTCAAGTTACTGTGGAGCTCAGATATTGAAATTTATGGACTTGAGCATGATATCGTTGATTTTGCATTTCTTGGAAGTGTCTCAAAGATTGGGGGCCTCAGCTTTGACAAGTTGACGAGGGAAACCCTGTCCTTCTGGATGAAGGCCTTTTCAGAGGATACGTCAAAGAGACTGAAAATTTTCGGTTTCATACAATTTAGAGCTGGAGGTGAGTACCATGGAAATAACCCTCAGATGTCGAAGCTGCTTCACAAGGCAGTTCGTCAAAAGAGTGAAAGTGCCTATGCAGTCTACCAGCAGCATCTAGCTAGTCGTCCCATAAGTGTTCTCAGAGATCTTCTTGAATTCAAGAGTGATCGAGCACCAATTCCTGTTGGGAAGGTCGAGCCCGCCTCTTCAATAGTTCAGCGTTTCTGTACTGGGGGGATGTCATTGGGTGCTATATCAAGAAAAATTCATGAGGCTATTGCTATAGCAATGAACAGATTAGGTGGAAAGTCAAATTCTGGAGAGGAAGGGGAGGACCCTACGATTGGAATCCACTGATTGATGGGAAAAAAGTTAGAGCATACATTGTAAGAATGGAATTCTAAACCCGGAGTACCGCTTATCTCACCACCACCCCATCATGACATTTATTTTATTGAAGATCTGGCTCAGCCTATCGATGACCTTCACCTGGCCCAATTGGGATATGAAAAGATGGACGACGTAATCAGGCGCACAGACCTATTAAGACCAAGGCATGTCTCCCTGACGAAGACACAGCAGATCGATCTCAATTACCTCTTATCTAATCTCGGCCTACCCAAATGGAGTAGCACTGAAATGAGAAATAAGCCTGTTCACACTAAAGGGTTTGCAGTACAACTGAACATCACATTCATGGGCAGCGCCGGACAGTCTTTTGGCTACTTCTTGACCCCTGGGATGAACATTTGGCAAGTGAGAGAGGCCAATGACTACGTCGGGAAGGGCATGGTGGGCGGAGAGCTGGTGCTGAAGCTGCCGGAGAACTTTGGCTTATGCCCAGAAGAAGCGACCATAGTTGGGAACACCTGCCAATATGGTGTGACTGGTGGCCAGCTCTTTGTGAGTGGTAAAGCCAGACTTGAAGCAACTTGGGAATCAGTGAAACTGATTCGAGAGAGGTTTCTGGATTTTCAACTTGAGGACAAGTTGAATGATAAGAAGGGGAGTAATGGTATGACACTGAATATTACATATCAGCTACGTCGTAAGAGGTGCCCCCACCCGGTAGAAGGTGAACCGGTTGGGTCAGTACCTGACAGAGGGGTTGAACCAGTTGGGTCAGTAACTGACAGAGGAGTTGAACCGGTTGGGTCAATAACTGACATAGGAGTTGAACCGGTTCTAAGAATGGTTAGTGGAAGTGGCAAACAAGGGACCAAGGATATATAAGAAGGGAGGTAGGTCAGCAAGAGAGGGCATCCGGAGAGAACGGACCAAGTGGAGAGTGGGAGGATCTCTCGAACATCCTCCAAGGTGATCAGTCACTCCGACTGGTCATTTCTACCCTCTGTATTCTTGTTCTGTGTACCTTGTTCTTTTATTCAAGAAGTGCTTTCCTTCAATATCAATTGGTGTTCTACCATATAAATATAACAAGCACTTTCAACCAAAAAAGCTTTTGATAAAATGACGAATGACCCTTTTTACCATCACCATGCCTTTTAGCCATGGCTAGAACTTCCTTTCTATTCTTTCCGACAACATGAGCCATATTCTGTGGAAATATAACACCATAAACAAAAGAAACAAACTCTCAAATCATTTTATAGAAATCATGATATATCCTACCAGAAGTGGATAGCATGGAGAATTCAGGTAATACGCTGTATAATGTTCGGTACATTGTCCTTTGCTCTTCGTGCCAACATGCTCTGGGACTTCAGCCCAATTCCCCAAGGCATACATTTTTATCCCCTAGAATCACATGGAGAAAAGCCTTAGTTCTAGGCTCAAACATATTTTTTTTATTGATTGGCATATTTCACAATCACGCAGCAAGAAATGGTCAAGTTTTCCTTGATCACTGGACAATCATCAATACCTCGAGGAGAATTTCTTCATCTGTGTTCCACTCTGGTGAGAAAAGAGGAAAAGACAAACTGTTCAGAAAAAAGAATAAATGAAACTCCAAAACTCAGTTCAAATAACCAAGTTTGAACACTAAACGATCACGTGCACAAATGAAAAAAACATGAACTAGTTGGGTTCATGAGCTAAACGACTCAACGAAATTAGGCAAAGTCAAATTGCAAATGCTGATATCAGAATAAAAGAGCGATAAATCAAATATAAGCCAAATTGCTACCTTTGTATTTAGAAATTTATACTATCTGTAATTCTTTAACGATTTAAACGAGCCAGTTCAATTTAATCTGTTCCCATCGATATACTTTCATGGGTTTCGAAAATTTTTGATGTAAGTTCGCATTTGTGCGCAAACTAAACAGAACGAATTACAGGACATGTCCTGGACGCTTGTTCACCTCCAGACTTAAGAATCTTTCTTCATTCCCTCTCCACTAAATGCACTGCCAGTCCAGATTACAAACCGGAAGACCATTCGTCGATGTACCACTATGATAGAAACAACTAAAACGGAAGCCTTCTCCTGGAACCACTTGTTCCCTTGTTTTGCAAAGTTAATCTTCAGCTATCTGTTTATGAAACTAGCCAACGAATGAAAAAAGGTGTAATTTTTTCCCCTTTAATCATTTTTCCCTCAGCAATTTGCTCCGGGTTCATCATTTCCATAACTACCTGAATCTGTAGTCACTCCACATGGACTTCGAAACTTTCCAAGAGTCAGCTTTCATTTTGTTGAGAGAGTTGACGTTTCTACTTACCTACGTTCATTTTTTGCTGTTAACTACGAAAAATCATATGCTTTCTAACCAATCTCATCTCATGTACGCCTAAATTGGTCGCTTTGGGTTGGTCACCTGTCGTATGCACACTGACAATTCCATATCACTAAATCGAACAGAACAGCAGGAGGCTAATAGATATTGGGAAGGAGAAAACTGGTTTGAGAGTGCAATATGCCGTGAATTTGAGGAGTGATCTTCAGGTCAGCAGAAGTAGATCAGTAACGAAATGTTACTGGACAATGTGAATATGTGATGAAACAACAGAAAAATGGCCTTCTAAATTCACGTCACGAACCATAGCCCTGTAAAGATGATTGCTTTTGTGTGGATGAACTTCAGCGCCCCAGCACTCCACACATAGATCAAAATCAGGGCATTTTGTGCACTTAATACGAATCTTTCCTGATATGTCCTTGTTACAGTAATTGCAGTGGTATAGTGCCTTCTTTCCATCACCAGCACCAGAACCTGCGTTTGAGAAAAAACATACTCTAACAGGGATTACCATTTAAAATAAAATATTATCTCAGAAGACTAGTTAAATGAGAGACAATGTCTGGGAAAAACTAAATAAAAGGCATAATAGAGAAACACCGAGAAATACGAACTTCCTCAAACATCACCAGAGCAATCAGGTTTTATATGTCAAAAAAACAAGTTTCTCAGACGACTATGTGAACAAGACACAATGCGTTAGAAAGATAAAAATGACACAATAGAGAAACAGGAGGTTCCTCTTTTTCTATGATTCATACACCACTCGACTTCAACCACACCCCCCTTCCCTCCCTCGCACAACACACACGCACAAACGGGTTACCAATTGTGAAAAGAGTTTAGGGAGTGCATATCATGATACTATGAACGAATAACAATATACTTATTTATTTGAAGTATATCAAGAAGCACTAGACAATATAACATTTCTAATGGTCATAAGACATGTGACAGAGACATTCTGCGCGATTAATGATAAATATTCATCTATTCAGAGGTCTTCCAGCTATCTATATCTACTTAGGGGTGCCCTAGAGTACGGCCTTCTCTTAGTATAAGATATTCCATCGGCTAGGAATAGATCATTGGTACATTCCATATGGTCTAGGTGTAATATCTTTACTAGATTAAGCCCATCCTGCCCTAGAAACTCTTAAGCACACAATTTTCAACAGAGAAGATTGAGATATTTTATTTTGTCATCCGTAGTGCATTATCTATCAGAGGATAAACTCGAGAACAAGGCAAAAAAAATGCATAGACTCTGGGAAGTTCCAACCAATTCAGACCAATCTTAAGCAGCCAGGTGACTTATGAAAGAGAATTTCTATGTAGTTCCAACTTCACAGGAGACAATTTATAAACAAAATAACACCGGTAGCTACATTCTATAAAGTTTCTGCACTTGGAGCAGCCTTTCTTCGTTTTGATCTGCAAAAGTAGCCAAGTAAAAATTTTAAAATAAAAATAATTATAATTCACGTGAAGGGAAAAATAAAAAAGGAATAGATAGTCTCAGATTCTATCCACCATAAACAAACACAAGAAATCCACAAGATGAAACAAGACTAGGAAATCAAACAGACCCAATCGTTTCTGTTTAACATCGAAAAATATGAGGCATTACTACATACATATATATATACTTATGTATATAAAGCTACCTAAAGCTAGTTCAAATATAAAATTATAATTTTGAGGGCTTTAATCACGCAGGGAATAACCTTCGAAGTAAAGTAATCATACTCCTTTTTCATATGAATTTTTTTATATGTAAAATAAAAACGGAACGTAAAGAATAAATTTATATTTTATACATAGGCACTTCTTGAGCTCGTATTTATACACTGAGGCAACTGTTTAACCCACACACCTGTGGCTTAGGTCTTCATCCCAGGTTGTTCGGCACCCGGCGCGAGCGCCCCATGCCCGCAGGAGCCAGCCCAGAGGCTCGGCTCCTACACCTGGCACTATGAGGAGAAGGCCAGAAAGACGCCGGCGAGCCACGCCGTGATCCTGCGGTTACCTCCGACCAGGTAGGGCACAGAGAACCCCTATCAGATCCTGCACCTGGACGAAGAGAGAGACGACGGATCTTGCAGAGGTTGGGAGTTCGGGAGGGGAGGGAAAGATGGGATCGATCTGACCGCCGAACGCGACAAACGCCTGGGATCAGAGAAGACGTTTGCGCACAGCTTCAAGAAGCTCAAACCACTAAAATATCCTAAATTCTTATAAATATTTTTATATGTCCTATCTTACCCCATGTTACTACGTATGCATTTTAGTTTATTTGGGTAAATGGTGTACTAGTATTCTTTTTAAGTGTTTATCTGACATTTGTCTTGCCCATAATTCTTTTTAGGTAAATATCTGGACGTGATGGGTGCGTACGTCACAGGGCGGGCTGGATCGAACGGCCTAGGATAATTTCCCGAGTTATGGCTGCGCAAGGCTTCCTCGCTCTCAGCTGCAGTCGCTTCTTCCTCCCCGTCCTCGGCTCTAATTCCAGATCCTCAGAACCTGAGTTCGCCTTCTCCTTCCACCGGCGACGGACCGTAAGGTCGCGGCTCTCTGTCTGTTCCGCAGGGACGCCTCCTGTGGGAGAATTCTCGGCCCCGGAGCTCCTGGAGGCGAAGGATGCTGCTGCTGTCGAATCGCCGGGTGAAACTTTAACAGGTGTGGAAGGCTCCGAACCCGAGGTGAGAGGATGAAATGCACCTTGCGCCTCTCGCGATTATTGTGTTGGAGAGTTGGTTTGTTCTTCCAGTTCGCTTCGACGCCGACACGGAACGCTCTGTGTATGCGGCGACTGGGTCCCTTTCCCGCTCGGCGCGTTTTTTTCTGCGTTGTTTCATGTTGATGGTGTATTTGTCTCATCACCTAAATTTGTTTATTGATCCTAGCGGCTGTTTCACGTGGTTTCTCCATAGTTTCTTTGGTACCAGGAGATTTCCGTCAATTACGTATTGAACAATGTTTAGGTTAAAAAATAGTTGGTTCATTTGAGGGCAATTATTTTATTTAAATATTTCAATGGTGATGCCTATTATTTGCCAGCCTTCTCTGATTTCCAACTCCAATGCATACATTCAATGCAGCTAACTCTTGATGGAGTTTCCAGCATGCCTGTTGATATGGAGGAGGAAGCTTCAGCTTCACAAGAAGGCAGAACCCTGTTAGTGGAAAAGAGAGTATTACTAGAAAATAAATATGGAGAAACACTCGTAGGACTATTACACGAAACTCCTTCCAAGGAACTTGTTATCTTATGCCATGGATTTAGATCATCAAAAGAAAGTAGAACGTTATTAAAACTCGCTGATGCTTTTAAAGAAGAAGATATTCCTGTCTTTCGCTTTGATTTCTCAGGCAATGGGGAAAGTGAGGGCACATTTCAATACGGCAACTATTGGAAAGAAGTTGATGACCTGCGTGCAGTTATCTTGCATTTTTCCCGTCAAGGGTGGAAAATAAATGCCATCATAGGCCACAGCAAAGGAGGGAATGTCGTCCTACTCTATGCATCCTTATATCATGATATTCCTATAGTGATCAATATATCTGGGCGCTTTTCTCTGGGAAAAGGAATTGAAGAACGGCTTGGGGCAGATTTTTTTGAAAGGATTAAAAAAGACGGATTCATCGACGTCAGAGACGAATCTGGTGGGCGTTTGTATCGTGTAACTGAGGAAAGTCTGATGGATCGCCTGTCAATTGATATGCGTTCTTCATGCTCACTGATCGACAGGAACTGCAGAGTCTTGACGGTTCATGGATCAAAAGATGAGACGGTGCCAGTTGAGGACGCGACCGAATTTGCAAATGTTATTCCGAATCATAAACTCCGAATTTTTGATGGTGCTGACCATCGATACTCAGGGCATTCTTCCGAGTTAGCTTCATGTATTTTGGAGTTTATTAGGGAATGACCTCTTCAGGGGGGGATTTCTGGCGGATTAAATTTCGTCTTTTAGCACTCTTTTTTTCGAACACTTTTGGAGTGCATATGAATTCGTATGTTGAGCAGAAAGTTTCTTTTGTGTGTAAAATAAGTTTGGTGATTGTATGACTCTGTTGGTGGCTTTCTGATGCCACGGTCATTTGAAGACTCTAGACCATCTTTTTCGAGTTTAAGAGCGCGGTTTTACGTGTTTAAAGATGATACTTTATTTTAGGGTTGTTGATGTACTCTTCACATTGGATAAGTATTTTCTACAATTTTTAAGACTTGGCATTTGCTGAGCTATGCACCTGGCTCGGAATTCTCTAAAGTTCTTGAGTGCTACGACTAGGAGAAGCACCTTGTCTCTTGGGAGAGAATATTAATTGACTTTTTCAGTTTATTGCAGAGAAGTAGAATATTTTCTTCTATTTCAGTCAACTGCGGTTGCCTTTGAGGATTTACATTTGAAGGTCATGAGATCGAATTATTGTGTGTGTTTTACCCTGCATCAATGAAAACCACTTCTTCCCTGACGTCAACCTTTCTTTTGTTGACTACTACCCGATGGACAGTTTTGGAACAGTAACATGTTGGAATATCTTAAAGCTAAGTTGTGGTCACAAATCATATGGTTTCATAAACTACGTACCAGCGGTGGGAGATGACGTCTAAAATAGGTTTTGCTTGAAAGCCACCCCAGATCCGGTTTCTGCCCAGCATGAAGCTATAGTCTAAAGAAGGAAACTTGGGGTGAAATTATTATCTTCGTGAAGTTCTGAATCGGTGCCAATGCTCCATCTGACTTGATAACTTGAGAGAAACTTGAAAATTTCTCTGGATTTTTTTGTAAATCCTTCCCTCTATCCATGTATTCCACTCGTGTTGATGCCATTCTTCACCCGGAGGAATGGAACCACGTAAGAGCTTCAAGTGTGACGATCATTTTCTTGTTCTAGAAGCTCCTTACTCCTTTGATTTATTCATGGAGAATATCGCATCTCTCTCCTTCTGGCCTCTTTCACTCTTCAGCTATGGGTGTTAAGTAGATTCTCGATGCCTTAAGATCCTATTTTTTTAACAGACCAGTTGATCAGGATGGTGTCGATGGTACCAGCATGGGCGGATACTTCTCATTATACTTGATCATTTCATTTTCATTCTGCATGGATCTGATATGGGTTTGACACTGAAAACAGGCTAAACTAGAGAATCATCTCCCATGGATAGAGTGAGAAAGAGATATTAGGAAATCAACCAGGGACCTCTATAAGATTCCATTTTTCCTTTTTTTTTTTCATCTTTTGCTGCTGTAGTAGAGAGCGAGGAATTTGGTGGCCATCGGTGGGCGGGCACTACATCAATGATAGTTGCCAATAAAGGAGACCGGAGATGATGAATCTGGATAAGATTCCTCTCTCTCTCTCTCTCTCTCTCTCTCTCTCTCTCTCTCTCTCTCACCTTCTCTATCAGGCGTGCGATTGGGTGCAGGGAACTGAGCCTGCGGCAGAGACAAGGAAGAGACATCTCAGAAACGTACACGAAGCAGCTTCATCTTCAGTAGGCAGGTTGAAGACGGAACAGAGCAATGGCGAGTTGAACTGCAGAACCAGTCTCAGATATCTCTCGAAAGTCAACTTGGCCGAATATAGTCTCGTTGACTGCTGCCGCGTGTAAGCGTGTCACAGGTGAGTTGACTAACTGATCCTTTCCCCGGAAGTTGCGAACTCTTATCTTCCTTGGTGATCTGTTTCCGGGTTTCTTCGTCTAATTCTTCTCCCCTCTTCACTAGGTCTCCGAAGAACAATACATGAGGGGTGACGTCACAAAAGATGGACCCTTGACCAGGGGGGACCCAAGAAGTCGTTTTGACCCTGGAGGCATTCCGATCTCGGCCCTGGGAGGCTACCCGCGTCACGCCCAACGTCAACGCCGATCCTGGCCGGCACACGTGGGTGCGAGGCGACGCTTCGCCCCGTGGCCATGAGTCCCTCCCCCGGCGGAGGACCCTACACGTCGGCGTCCCGCGTGTGGGCTGCGGCGAACGGAGGCCTCGCTGTCGGCGTCCCCGGCGGTCCCCGGCCCTCAATTATTGCGGAGAAGCGTGGGAGAGGAAGGCAGCAGCTTCTGCCACTGCGAGCCGGCTGTCTTGGGGAAGGAGGAAGGGGCGAGTGACGACGCTAGCCGTTACGTCGTCATTTCGCCGTCGGCGCCTTTTTACTATTCGGCGTCGTCTACAGAGCCGCCGGCATCGTCTATCTTCGTCCCCGACAAAGGGGGGGACTTGGAAGGGGCTCCCGGTTGCCTCGCCCCGCCTGCTCCGCTTTTATCAGAAGGGGATGGAGGAAGATGGGAGAGGCCACACATCCTATAAATAATAGCCCGCCGGCCCGCCTCCGTCTGCTCAATCTTCTCACCGGTGATCCACATCCACAGAAGTCCGCTGTCTCACCTCGCCTCCGGCCGCCGTCACGGATTATCTTTTTCCTGGACGGGCTTGGTGCAGGTATAATATTTATGTCGGCCTCGTCGACCGTCTGTCATTCATCCTTCCGCAGGCCGATCGAGCAGCGCCGCCTGGGCGTCGCAGCCATGGCCACCTGCGTCGCCTTCAACACCCGGCGTGAGGGTGAGCCCGCCGCCCGGGCCCGGGCCACAAGCAGCGGGGCGCCCCCCGGCGCCAGGTTCGACGCCGCCTGCCCGTACAAGTTCGTGGACCTGTCCCGGCCGGACTTCCCAGAGCTGGCCTTCCCCTCCGTCGGCAACAAGAAGTACCTCCTGCCGGGGGGAGACTCCGAGGAGGACGTCGACGAGGTCTGGGCCAAGCTGCGGGAGGAAGCGGAGGCGGACGTGGAGAAGGAGCCCGTGCTGCGGACCTACTACCACAACGCCATCCTCTCCCACGCCTGCCTGGAGAGCGCCCTCGCCTCCCACCTCGCCAACAAGCTCGGCAGCGCCGAGCAGATCCCCTGCGGTGTCCTGGTGGAGATCTTCCTCGACGCCTTCCTGGCCGACCCGGAGGTCCAGTGCGCCGTGCGGGCCGATCTCCGGGCGGCGCGCGACCGGGACCCTGCCTGCTCCAGCATGGCCCACTGCCTCCTCTACTACAAGGGCTTCCTCGCCTGCCAGGCCCACCGGGCGGCGCACCGGCTGTGGGCCAGCGGGCGCAGAGTGCTGGCCCTGTTCCTCCAGAGCCGCGTCTCGGAGGTCTTCGCTGTGGACATCCACCCGGGGGCCCGGATCGGCAAGGGGATCCTCCTGGACCACGCCACGGGCCTCGTGGTGGGGGAGACGGCCGTCGTCGGCGACGAGGTGTCCATCCTCCACAACGTGACGCTCGGCGGCACCGGCAAGGAGTCTGGCGACCGCCATCCCAAGATCGGCGACGGCGTTCTGGTCGGCGCCGGCACCCAGATCCTGGGCAACGTCCGGATCGGGGCCGGCGCCAAGATCGGCGCCGGCTCGGTGGTGATCAAGGAGGTGCCCCCAAAGACGACCGCCGTGGGGAACCCGGCGAAGCTGGTCGGCGGGAAGAAGAACCCGCTCATGCTGGACAAGATGCCCGGCCTCACCATGGACCACACCTCCTGGTCGGACTACGTCATCTAACGTTCTCCCTCTCCGGACCCCCGCGAGGGCTCGCCATCCTCCCCTTCGTGCCCCCCTCTCCCACTCCCCCGCAGCTGGCCTTCATCCTTTTCTTCCACATGGAGGTCCCCGAAGGAGAGGAGGTTTGGTCTGTCGTGGCGTGAAGTAAGAACGAGAGCGTCAGCCATTTTGCTGTAGATTCGTCAGCCATTTCGCCAGGAAATTATGCGCGCCATGCCGCCTCGGGGCCCCCATCTCCACGGCGATGCCCGAATAATGAAGAGATCATCCCGAATGCCCACAGATTTCTACGCCTCCGGGAAAATTATTCCGCCGTAGAACCGATCGGCTGGTTATCTGATCTCCGCTCGGCTGATCCGTAATCTTGAACCCATCACGATATTAGGCTTTTGGGAAAACCAAATTGATCCATGCTCGATTTAGCATAAAAGAAGCCTACGAAAAGGGCCCAAGGTCAACGTGCCGAGAAAGAGATCATCTTCGAGATCCATGGCCGCTGACGAAAGCTGCCACTCAGCGGGATATATACATATATATACATATATATATATATATATATATATATATATATATAGAGAGAGAGAGAGAGAGAGAGAGAGAGAGAGAACGATATAACCTGGAGATGCCTAAGTGGGCCACGTTTATCCAGATTATATTGGGCCAAGGCGTGATTAAATGTCAGGGATTGGGCCGAGTCGTTTTAACTATCTGCTGGGTGGGGGAAAAGGCGGTGGAATCCGTCCAAAATGCGTCCTTCCACCAGGAGAAGGCAGAGAGGAAAGGCTCCGGGGGAAGATGAGCGGCGGCCTTCTCCGGCGCCGGCTCTGCACCTTGCTGGAGAACGGCAAGGAGGTAACGGCGTCCGTCCTCAGGCCCAGCAGTCGATTCCCCGGGAGTATGCCGATTCCCCACCGGTCGATCGCGGAGCCGGTGGGGCAGGACCTCGACTTCGTGACCGTCGCTCACAGCCACCTGGTCAGAGGGGAGTGGCCCCGGCTCAACGCCCTCGCCGGGGGCCTCACACCCTTGCGGGTGAAGCACGTACTCCTGAGAGTCCAGAAGGACCCTGTCCTCTCCCTCGAGTTCTTCGACTGGACTCTGCTCCAGAACCCCGGGCTTCACACCCTAGAGAACCAGGCCATGATCCTCCACATTCTTACCAGATCCGGGAGGTTCAGGCCTGCCGAGTCCATCCTGAGGAAGAGTGTCATCCCGAAGACGGCGGGGTCCGGCCTGGACCTCTTTGACGCCCTCCTATACTCGTACCGGCTCTGCGACTCGTCGCCGCGCGTGTTCGATTCCCTCTTCAAGACCTACGCTCACATGAAGAAGTTCAGGGACGCCACCGAGACGTTCCGGAGGATGAGGGACTTCGGGTTCCTGCCGACCGTCAAGTCGTGCAACGCTCTCCTGAGCTCGCTGCTGGATTCCGATCGGACGGATATTATTCTGACGTTCCACAGGGAAATGCGCAGGTGCGGGATTTCGCCGAATGCGTACACGCTGAACATGGTTATGTGCGCTCTTTGTAATTCAGGGAAACTGAGAAGGCCATGGCTGTGTTCGAAGATATGGAGAGGAAGGGATTGAGCCCCATGGTCTCCACGTTCAACACACTGATCGATGGCCACTGCAAGAAAGGCCTCCTGGAATCCGCCCTGAATCTCATGAACGCGATGATCAGTCGGGGTTTGCACCCGAATGTGGTGACGTACAACACACTCATCCATGGGTTCTGCAAGGAAGGCAGATTAGAGGAGGCGAACAGGGTTTTCAACAAGATGAAGGCTGCTCAAATAGGTCCTAACATCGTGACCTACAACACTCTCATAAATGGTTACAGTCAAGTTAGCAACAGCGAGATGGGTCTGAGGTTGCGTGAAGAGATGGTAAGAGATGGGCTTCAGGCTGATATTCTCACTTACAACGCCCTGATCCTGGGACTATGCAAGGAGGGCAAGACGAAGAAAGCAGAGTCCCTGGTGAAAGAGCTCCAAAAAGAGAATTTATTTCCAAATGCTTCGATTTTTTCTGCTCTCATAACCGGGCAATGCAGGAGGCAGAACTCCGAGCGGGCGTTTCAGATTTATAAGGCAATGAAGAGGTCTGGGCATCAGCTGAATCCGGAGACCTTTCATCTCTTGATATCCACATTCTGTGAGAACCAGGATTTTGAAGGAGCTGCGGAGGCACTGGAGGAGATGCTGCAGGGATCGATAACTCCTCGGGAGAGCCTACTGGTTGAGCTTGTCGAGGGGCTTCGTAGATCTGGTAACTCACGCTCAACTGTGGGGCTGCTATCAAAGATCGGCACACAGATGCGCATTCCAGAAAAGTTTCTAAAGGATCTGGCATGCGCTTAACAGCGGAGGCACAGAGGAATTCTGCTTGAGAGGAATCTCTGTGGACATCAGTTATGGATTCCAGATGCAGGAAATATAATGTTGAGACATCTTCCTCGTCATTTGAATGCTGATGAATGCTGATGAATGCCAGCCTGTTGTGAATGATGAGTTCTTTTGCTGTCCACATGTGCGGCGTTGGAACGAGGACAGAACCCGGATAAGTAACTGTGGTATTGGATTGGGTGGGTTGATGGTTTTATTTCTGGAGGGACGTTCAGAGTGGCTCACCTCGCTGGATTTCTCTGTGTGGAGCTTCTAATTTGGGGGGGTCTATCAATGCAAATGGGAGGCATTATTTCTAGCTAATTAATCAATCTGATGCTGCCCTTCTCGAAGGTGAGATAAATGCACTCTGAAGACATTGATGTACATAACTCTAGAGAAGACCAAGAGAGCTGCTTCCATGGTCTGGGAAATTTTTTCTTGGTTTTGGTCAGTTGACTTTTTACAGTACTGGAGAATATTGAGGGATAATTCAACATCCCGGCTCTCCAAGGTCTACTGTTCTCATTGAATCTGTTTATTTGAAATGTGAAGCAGCTTGGAGACCTGGGCCCCAGAACCATCAAGAACCACAGGAAGCTAGGTCAATTTCCTTAACATTATCTTGGAATTTGGTTTCACTTCCCTTCCTTCTGTAAAGAATCAAAGTGTCTGGATCTTATCTGACCTGTTGAGAGCAGAAACTATTTCTCGGATTAGGAACACAGATTTTTCGTGGGCTAAAGTCCTTGCAGCTCATTCCCCAATGAAGTTTTTATATCTAGAATAGAGTTGACCCTATTTTCTGACCTGGGTCTTGATAAACTGACGAATTTTGGTCCTCGTAACAGTCAAAATCCCCTTTTTTCCCCTTTTATGTATTTCATCCTCAATTCAATAATTTTCCCTCTCATATCTGGGACTACATCCAATGATGGTGATTGCGTAGGCTCAATATGTGCGTGTGATTTATTCATTTTTAATGATCCTTGAAGTGGTGCGTTATCTCCGATTACTATCGGCCACGTAGTTCTGGGAAAGGCCAGATGGTGTGGTGTTTTCAGAGATTAAGTCCGCTTCTCAATCTTCTGGAGGGAGGGAGAGAGAGAGAGAGGGCATAAAAGGCTTACACCTATGAAACCATTGGTCGTGAATATCTCAGATGCTGTCAACTTTCACACCCAAGGGAAAGATCATAATACTTATATCGCGGACTGTCATTCCTCTCTCTCTCTCTCTCTCTCTCCCCTCTTTTTCCCCCTCACCAGAAGGTAAATTTGATTGCGAAATAAATAGATTCTCAAGGCTTGCCCCTGTGATATTAGACCCATCTTTTTGTTCTTACAAAATAAATGCTTTTTAGAATTATGAAAGTAGGGTAGCTACCTTGGAGTTGAAGACCGATTCTTCATCTGATTTACGCATCATCTAGAAGAATGGGAAATTCATGCAATATTTTTCATATATTTCCCTTTTAAATCCTCTTTTTGCTCCTCCGCCCCTATCATGCCATGAGAATCAGGATCATGCATGCATGTATGTATTTGGCAAGAATCAAATCTAAGGAAAAAAAGTCTAAACAGGCTGGACTATTTTTATGGTGTTTTCAGAGGGCCACCCACAAAATGAATAAATATTTTATTCGTAGGAAATTAGCCAACGCGGAATAAAGTGAATAAAATAACTGAGAACTAGACGTCGAGAGCGAGATTTATGAAAAGAAAAGCCAACAAGGGAGACTACCATGACATATCAGGAGATAATCACGTGGTTAAACAGCCCCACAAACCCCCCATGTAAACCGTGGTTACGGACCCACCCGACCCGAGGTTGGGCAGACACCCCCCGCCCAACCCCACATGTGAACCGTGGTTGAGCAGCTACCCAGCCCCGTGGTTAAGCATCCCCCGAGCCCCCATATAAACCCCTCCGAGCTTCGTCCGTCGCAAGACACAGTCATCCTCCCTCCTGCTTCCCGCCACCTTTTCACTCTCCCTCTACCTTCTCGATCAAGAACCTTCTCCCGTCGAGATCCGAGGGAATGGCCACCCTCTACCCTGCTCTGCCCCCCAATCCCTTCAAGCGGAACCACCTGCCGGGCGGCCTTTGCGCCCTTCCGCCTCCGGCCAAGAAGAGGAGGCTCGGCGCCGCCGGCGGGTCCTCGGACGACTCCGACGACGGGTGGCTGCGCTCCGTGCTCGCCGGCGAGTCGGCCGCGTCTTCATCCTCTCGGGGGGCGACGACACCGAGACCGCGCGCCGTCGCGACACCTATTCGCCGGGGGTTTCACCTGGACGTGGGCTCCTCCTACCGGCCGAAGAAAGGACAGAACCCGCTCGGCGAGGACGCGCACTTCATCAGCGACGCAGGAAACGCCTTCGGCGTGGCCGACGGGGTCGGCAGCTGGAGCCGGTGGGGGATCGACGCCGGCGAGTTCGCCCGGCAGCTCATGTCCTCCTGCAACGCACAGATCAAACTACTCTCCAATCGTGGAGTCATCGGGACCACCCTGCTGCAAGGGGTGCTGAAGACCGCACTGGCGGGGACGACCGCCAGGGGGACGTCCACGGCCTGCATCGGGGCGGTGGACGGGCCGTTCCTCCGGGCGGTCAGCGTCGGCGATAGCGGATTCGTGGTGGTGCGGGGGCGCCGTCGCCTACCACTCCCCTCCACAGCAGAAACGCTTCAATCGGCCCTATCAGATCGGCCGCGTGGACTCGCGCGATCCGGTCGACAGCGCCATCAGCTTCACGGTGCCGCTCGCACCGGGCGACGTCGTCGTGGCGGCGACCGACGGGCTCTTCGACAACCTCTTCGACGGGGAGATCGCCGCCCTGGTCACGAGAGAGCGGGCGGAGCGCCCACGCAGAAGCGCGTCGGACATGGCTCGCGCCTTGGGGGCGGCGGCCGTCGCTGCCTTCACCGGAAGTCAAGACACGCCCTTCGCGGCGGCCTCCCGGGAGGAGGGGCTCCCGTGGACCGGCGGCAAGCCCGACGACGTGACGGTCGTCGTCATCACGGTGCGCACCGTGAAGAATGCTCTGGCCGCCTTCTGTTCTCCCAACCAGCATCATCACCGCAGCTGACACACCTCGTGCTGATCAAATCAGGTGGAAGCCGACGAGAATCCCAGAGGCGCCATCAAGGAACGAGACCATCGACGCTCCGCGATGGGTCGAGGTACGCACACAGCCTCGGAGCGTTTAAAACCTCGGAGCATCCATTTTATGTCGTTCTTAGCCATCCATCTCCGGTACCCTACCCTCTGCATTCTGACGCACTGGATGTGGCTCGCATGCGCAGACGAAGAGCACAGAATATGCCTGTGGATGAAGGACCTCTGCATCGGCAAGTCAAAGACGGAAGCCGACTGACTACAGAGGAACACAGAAAACCTCCATCATCTAACTTGCGAGGATTATTCGAGGGCTCTTCCCGCTTTCACTGTTCAAAGTTTGGATCAGCAATGAAAGAAGCAAATTTTTACTCTCTGAGATTTGGTCCAGCCGTCCTTTTTACGCAAAGTTCAGACAGCAGTATCAACATACTATTATCCAAAGAAGAGCTTGCACGATATTCATTGGCCTCTGTGTCTGTGTGGGGGTCAGTTTGAGAACACAGAGGAAGAGAAGGTGTCCTATCTTACGGAGCCAGTTTTTATGGACTCGATCTTGCACATACCCGCCGACGTCGTCAGGGGCAAATCCTTGTAACACGCCGTCGGCTCTGAATTCGTGCGCAGATCCGGCTGCAGCGCCTCCCAGATTTTCTTCTTCGGGTCAAGCAGCTCATCCGGGTCGCCTGGGCAGCCGGGGAAGCTCACTCTTGCCCCCACGCGGGAAGACGCCGGCGGCTCGACCAGCTCCTCCTTGAGCAGTTTACATTTGAGGGGAGGAGAAAAGGAAGAAGATGATGCCACGGCAGAACCCAGCCTATGGATTCAATCCAGAGTCTCTCTGTGGCTGTTGGTGTGAGAGACGCAGAGAGAATAAGAACAGGGGGAGAGCAGGGAATGGCTCACCTTGGTCCCATTGGAAGCAGTCCAAACAGCATCGCGCCTGATTTCACCCCTCGCATTGCGGCCGGTTTCAGGTTGCACAGAACGCACACCTTGCGATTCTGCCCATGGAGGAAGAGAAACACTTGGCGTCAACGGCGGAGAAGGGCAGGGACAGTCGACGGAACTCTTCCTTCGGCGGCCGTAAGATCGATTCCGAGATAGAAATGAGATAACCTGCCTGCATCTCCTCAAGAGGAACGTGGGCGACGAGCCCGCTGACTACGGTCTACAAGGGAGTGGGCAGCGGGATGCTTTTCAACTCCGACTTCCCCCTCTTACTTTGGTTTTGACTCCGGCTTAGTATCTGATACTAGAGGAATAAAAAATAGAACAAATGCCTATCATAGGAAAAAAAAAAGACATTGTCTTCAACGAAACAAAACAAGGAGACGCTCATTCCTTATTAAGACTCACCAAAGGTCTGTTGGTTAGAAAATAACAATTCCAACTTCTGAAGAAATTTTGTTTTACCTCGCAAGGTCTTTAGGTTTGTTGCTTTTGTTATAGTGCTGTCTTAAACTTGATACACTTTCCTCTAGGGATTAGCAGTCACGGTCTCAAGAAGGTTTTCAATTTGACCTAAACTTAAACGTAAGTTTGGTCTGGTCACGGTCCGGTCAAGTGTTGAAAAACCTTGACTTAAATTATGACTTATCAAAATTTATATATATATATATATATTTAATTACATATAATTGTGTTATATTTACAAATATAAAAAATTAAACAATTTACTTGTGGGCACGGAGCCTATGGTAGGGAAGATTCTATGGTGGGAGGAGCTGATGGTGGCAGAAGAGATGCAAGTAGTGGTGGTGGATGAGCTTTTAGCAATGAAAGATGATGCACGGTGAGGGAGTATATTGCGTCGATGGTGAAATAGAAGCATGCATTGGTGGTGGAGCATGTGGTGGCAGAAGAGGACATACAATGAGGGAGGATCCTACGTTAGTGGCAAAAGAGAAGCATGTGGTGGTGGCAGAACAAAAGCTTGCAGCAATGGTATTGACAAGGGTGGGGGAGAGAGGGTGGGAGGGAGAGAGAGATAACCGAGGGGAGAGGGAGAGAGGGGTTTAGGTCTCTCTCTCTCTCTCTCTCATGACCATTGGATCATTAGATCTTATGATCATCAGTCTTTTGACCATAAAAAATTGTGACCAAACTGAAATGATGGTCATGTCCTTCAACTTCACTTCTTTGCCCCCCATCTCTTCCATCTCTTTTAATGTTTGTGTTCCACTACCCCCCTTGGCAATTCTCAAGTATAGATATAATGTCAAATATTATTTCCAGCTGAGACTTCTTCCTCTATCTCAAGTCCATCATCCATTGAGTTGTCACCCCCACCTCTAGGTGATTTACATCTTTTGGTTATACTTCAAAAAAGAAAACATACTTGTATCATATATCTCATTTCTCACTTTGTTCCTTATGACAACCTCTCTCCATCTTATCAAGCCTTTACCACCTCCTTTGACTCTGAGTCAATTCCCAAGAACTACCTTGAGACATTGTAAGTACCACAATAGAAAAAAACCATGGGTATCAAGATTATGGTTTAATTATCTCATAATACTTGAGGACTTGTGCCACATCCTATTAGTCCTAATGTTGTTACTTGTAGATGGGTATACTATAAAGTATAAACTTGATGGCACTATCAATTAGTATAAAGCATGCCTAGTTCATTAGGGACTAACTCAAGCTTATAGTATTGTTTATTTTGAAACATTTTCTTTAATTATTCGACTCCATTATATCATAATTTTATTATGTTTTGTAGTTAACCATAGTTTGATAGTCACACAACTTGATTCACCAATGTCTTTCTTTATAGATACAACTATTTATGGCCTCAAATAAAGTCCATGAGTTTGGTTTGAGAAAATTATGTTTTGTTATCATATGACTTCAAGTGTTGCTTAGTTGGTCACTCGGTCTTCATTAAACATACAACTATCCACTACATTCTTCTCGCAATTTATGTTGATAATATTTTACTAACTAGTAGCGACTATAATGATTTCTCTCAAGTAAAGACATATTACAAATTCAATTTGTCACAATGGATAGGGGCAAGCTAAAGTACTTTTTAGGGATCAAGTTTGCGCATAAACATGACAACATGATACTATCACAATACAAATGTCTTAGATTTATTTCAAGAGATTGGTCTTTTGGGCTGCAAACTAAAAGTGTCACTAGTAGACTCTAGAGTTAACTTTTGTGATTCTACATCAATTTTATTCGATAATCCTAATCAATATCAACGGTTGATTGACAAATTGATTTTTTTGATAATAAATTATCTAAATATTACTTATATTATTTGATTGTTAAGCCAATTTATGCATGAACCTAGACAAGTTCATTGGATGGGTATATTATGGATCCTTACCTATCTTAAGCAAGCTCTAGGGACAAGGCTTATATATAAGTGATATCATCACTTGTGTATTGAAGCTTATTCAAACTCAAGTTATGTTGGATATTGAGGAGATAAGAAATCTACCTCCAGGGTTTGCACTTATCATGGTGGAAACTTCATCACATGGCATAGCAAAGAGTAAAATGTTATCACCAAGTACAAAGTTTGAATATACAGTGATTTCAAAAATAACTTTTGAGATGATGTTACTATGATCTTTACTTCTTAAGCTTGGGTTTCTTATTCATACTCTCATAATAATATGTTGTGAGATAATGAAGTTACTACTTTTATTGTAGACAGTCAATCATATATTTCATGAGCACACCAAACATATTGAGGTGGACTATCATTATATTGAAGATATGGTCTTGTAGGGCATAATCTCCACTCCTTACATGTCTACTTTGGAGTAGTTGCATGCATATTTACCATAAGGCTCAATAATAAGTGTTATGACTTATTTGTGAGAAGCTAAGCATGACTGATATCTTCACTCCAGCTTGAGCGTGAACATTAGTTATTGTGTGTGTGTGTGTGTGTGTGTATCCCTTATTGGGCCCATTCAGTTGGGCCTATTTTTATTAGGCCCATTCATGATTCTATATAGAGGGTCCTCTCTCTCCTAGATGTTACACCTTACTTTCCTATCTTCTCACTTTGTCATATCAATGATAGGTTGAGTGAACCAATTTTGAAGGAAAAAAAGATTTGTTTCACATAATTTCAGCCCAAGATCCATGTTAAATACTTTGATCATTTGATATGTTTCTCCAAGGAGGTTTCCACGATTTCTTCTTGTATTGACAATAGTTTGGGGTTGAAGTTTGGGGGAGAGGGGGGGGAGGACATGTTTTGGTGGGAACTTCTTGTTGTGCATAGATGGTAATTGCAATATGCAGACATATTATAAAAGATTTTAAACACAAATCCAAGAGAAGTTAAACACAAATCAGCTGCATTTTTTGTGGCAATGAACAAGGAAATCAGACAAGAAATTCGCTAGAGATGGAGAGGATTCGGCGTTCCATGTTTGATCCCAATGCCTAAATTTATAAAAACAATCATGAAGCTATCTGTAGAACCCAAGATCAGGTCTCGGGCTCTGGAGCAACTACGTCATAGCAACGTAATGAACTTGTGGATTGGCAATAAGATAATAAAATAGTTTTTTTCTGCGTCTGCTAATAAATATTCCCAGCTAAGCAGAGAAAAAGAGAGCTGCCGTGTGGCTGTATGCTGATGCGGTCGAGCCCCTACGAAATGGCAGCCACTCGTCGGCAATGAAATACCTCTGGAACAACAAACTAGTGCCAGAGTCAGCAAAATGACATCAAGACGAGCCAATGGGCCCCTTATTTCGGTAACGTAAGAGCGACGGAGGGTGACGGACGGGTTGAAGTCACTGTTCCTATCACTGTACGCGAATAGAAACCTGAGGAGCCATTTTTTTCATTTTTTTTTTCTTTTTAATCCATGAGCTCATCTTTTTGATCCGCTGTCATTTGCGACGGCCGCTGGAGGATTGGATTGAATGGGTCAAACGTTCAATATATACAGTTCGTTGGCCGTTTCACTGCGTTTATCTCCCCTTCATGGTCAAACCGAAAGCCCACACGCGTCTCTCCATCTGTCCCATGAAATACGTGGGCCAACTGTCCAGTAAAACTGGATGACGGAGTCAACTCTCTCTCCCACATGCTGTTACGCCAGAGCTTACTTCGATCTAACCAGAAGATTATGAGAGACAGAACTTGGCGCTGACATGCAGAACTCGGTGGTTTGCCACTGAGCTGGAAAAACGAGATCCATCTACATCTGCATGAACCACCACGGGTTTTGAAGCCCAACCAACACATGGATGCCTCGAAAGAACCGAGATAAAGATGCCCCAAACGAAAGAAGGGGCCCCGCAAAGTTCAGACAGGCAAAACGGCTCTGGCTTATCTAAGGTCGTCCTTAACGCCTTCCCGCAGCCAACCGCGGCACCTCAAAATCCAGCCCCCCGAGAAACAGGAAAGAAGCAGAGCAATCAGAAAGGTAAGGCCAGACGGCAAAGAGCGAGGACTCGGACACCGATAAGGAGAGAGGAGCGAGAGAGAGAGAGAGACAGAGAGATATGAGTTCCGTCTGTGTCGGTGAAGCCCCATGCCGTGTTCATGCCGGCCCCTGCGCAGGGCCACATCATCCCGATGATGATGTTCGCGAAGGTCCTCCACTCCCGAGGCTTCCACATTACATTCGTCAACACCGAGTACAACCACCGGCGCCTCCTCAAGTCCCGGGGGCCGTCAGCCGCCGATGGCCTCCCCGACTTTCGATTCGAGACCATCCCCGACGGTCTCCCCCCATCCGAAATCGACGGCACCCAGGACATCCGTTCCCTCTCTGGGTCCTTGATGAACAACTGCCTGGTTCCCTTCCGTGAACTACTCGCCGGTCTGAAATCCTCCGGCGATGTTCCACCGGTCACCTGCATCGTGTCCGACGGCGTGACGAGCTTCACACTCGATGCCGCTGAGGAGATTGGGGTCCCCGAGGTGATATTCTGGACAACGAGCGCATGCGGTTTAATGGGTTATCTCCACTACAGAGAACTTGTTGAAAGGGGAATCATCCCTTTAAAAGGTGCGAGAGCAGATTCCTCTTTCTCTTTAATATTTTCCTCAATAATTCACTTCTCTCTTGTTAGCAGATTCTGCAGATCTTACGAACGGTTACCTTGACATGCTTATTGATTGGATACCGGGGATGCCCAACGTTCGCCTGGCAGATCTCCCAAGCTTCATTAGGACGACGAACCCAGATGATTTCATGATCAAGTATATCATTCGGGAGACGGAGAGGGCATCTAGGGCTTCTGCAATCATCCTCAATACATTCGAAAACCTGGAAGGCCCAGTTCTTAAAGCTATGGAGCGCATCCTATCCCCCATATACACCATCGGGCCACTCTGTCTGCTTTCTCAACAGCTCGCCAAGAGCCCGCTGTCAATCATTGGCTCCAATCTTTGGAAGGAAGACACGAGCTGCCTCGATTGGCTAGAAGGGAGGAAGCCGGGGTCCGTCATCTACGTCAACTTCGGCAGCATAACGGTGATGACCAACGAGCAGCTGGTGGAGTTCGCGTGGGGCCTCGCTGGCAGCAACCTTGACTTCCTATGGGTCATCCGTCCCGACATCGTCAGACGAGACTCCGCGTTGCTCCCGGAGGAGTTCCTGAGGGAGACACAAGACCGCGGCCTGTTATCGAGCTGGTGTCCGCAGGAGAAGGTGCTAGGCCACCCCGCCGTAGGCGGTTTCTTGACCCACAGCGGGTGGAACTCCACCCTGGAGAGCATCTGCGGCGGCGTGCCCATGCTGTGCTGGCCATTCTTCGCGGAGCAGCAGACCAACTGCCGCTACGCGTGCGCGGAGTGGGGCATCGGCATGGAGATCGACGGCAACGTGAGGAGGGAGGAGGTACGGAGCCTGATTATGGACCTGATGGAAGGGGAGAAGGGTAAGGAGATGGGGCGTCGGGCCAGGGAGTGGAAGGAGCGCACAGTTGATGCGACGAAACCAGGGGGCACCTCCTCCAAGAATCTGGACGAGCTGGTGACGACGGTGCTGACACAGGCCGCTGATTTTCCTAGAAGCTGAGACATGCATCTCCTTTAGGTACCGATTCTCAGAGAAAACATACTTTCTTCACTCATAGATCCATAAATAAGTAAGACCGCGCAAACGACTCAAGAAGTATTTAATCTCCGCTTTTAAACGGTTCTTTTCCAGTGAATGAGAGCCATACGAGCTCAAATTTGATGTCTTCAGTCAGTAAGATTTATGCTGTTCCTGGAGGGGTTCAATTAAATGTGTATGGAATTTATTTCATCACCTATTTTCTCATATTATTTCCATATCGCCGTGTGGCTTTTTCTAGCCCGAACAAAGCTATCAGATGTTATTTGACCGGGGGGGCAATGCGATGACTTACGGATAAAACGTGTCGCTCAATTACACGTAACAAATACATTCCAGTCTTCCGTGATGTGACCCTCGATGCAGTCATGTGCGTAGGGGGACCACGTTACATGGAAAGTCGGTAGTTTAGGCCCTCCAAGGATGAAACTGACAGAGAGTTACTGAGAAATATACTAAAAAAAGATAACCTATCAACGCGCACACCTGATTTTATTTGGCTTCATTATGGGTCGAGATTATTTCTATCTTAGGAGTTGATGATGGTGAGAGAAAATCTGGTCATAATTCTCAGAGATACACATGGCATTCTCATTGAAACATAGAGGTCTGTGCCATACAAGGAAGGGAATGATCGAGGAGGCAGATCATGCTTTCATCAATACATGCAGCATGCAGATTCTCTCTCTCTCTCTCTCTCTCTCTCTCTCTCTGGTAAGAAAAAAGTTTGAAAAAAAAGCTTATAATAAATTTTTTTTCTTCTATCTCATTAGTGTTATTTAATTAATTTTTTACATAATTTCTGTCACTGATTCTTGTTAACCATTCGCATCGATCTTTTGATATGTTAACCGTAGGGACAGCTAACCTAGATGGGCACGTCTTATGTCCATCTCGCTTTATCAACAGCAGCAACATCTCGTGTGGTAACAAGAGCAATTCTAAGTGGTCACAGTAGAGAAGAGGAAGGTGTGGGGAGAGATGGGGGCGAGGAAGGGGTTTGATGATGAGTCATATTATTTTGGCCTGAAATATGGCGGGGGATTTTTCCGCGCACAGGGTCACCTTCTCTACTGCAGATATCCATGCCCCTTAATACACCACAGCCAATGAGAGGAAAATATGGTGCAATTGAATCAATAGAGGTTAATAGAGATACAGACAGAGAGCAACATGATGCAATTGAATCAAAAAAAGAAAGTAGATCACTAAGAAAATCACAGATCTTTTATCAGGTTTCCTTATTGTAAGGGAAGTCGACACCAAAGTTGGGTAAAAATTGAAAAACACCACAGAATTTTTTCATTAAAAGTAAGTTTACTTAATCATAAGAATTTAAATTCAAAAATCAATGAAGGTCGATATCAATGCCCAAAACAATCCAAGGGAATCAATCAGTCACGGATGGTCATTTCACATGTCAAAACATTATACTTTAGGATCACAATTCAACGATCATTGGGGTGCAACTAGCAGAGCTCCTTCTACAGTTGGTCATGCTGATCTAACCCACTAGATGTGTTCTAATATAAATAGTTGTATTTTACTTTCATCACCACTTACAATGAGCATACTATCTATTTTAGACACTCTCTCTATACAAGTACATATGACCCATCGATAAATATCACAGCTTAGAAACAAGGTTATAATCATGATGAATGAAATCTCATATGATATACTATTTAGTTCATCGTGTGCTATGCCCCCTATCTACAGAGTAGGAGACAGCCAAAGAGAGAAGAGGGAGGAGATTTAGAATATTTCAGACGAGATACCGGTTTGGGCAGCATGACATGAGTGTAGGTTAAAGGATGTTTAAAAACAAAGAAAACTTAAAAAAAACTATTTAATAATAATAATCAATGAAAAGTTTTTACTACCAAGTAGTCACTCTCTTTTCACTTTGCCCAAGTTGTTTACACTTTAATATATCTCCTGAGTTGTCTGTGACTATGAAGGAAATTATCATGGAAAAATTAATTAATATTAAAATGGCTATTAAATGGATTTAAAATTGACATCGACAATGTTTTTCAAGGCTCAACGGGGAAAATGAAAAAGGTAGTGAGCTCTACAGGTGGTGAAACCGTCTGCGTACTTTATTGATCTAGAAAAGTATGGAAATTATAATGACAAGTTTAGCTATTAGCATTTGACTACGAACTCCATATTCAGCATGAAGATCACAAGAATTTTCAGATTTTTCATTTGATTATGATATTTTTACATCATCTGAACATGATTGAAAATATGAAGTAAGACATGGAGATCACTGCAAAGTCATCTCAGCTCCTCAAAGTATTGGATTATACTTTATTCTTCTTACTTTAACCCATATTTTTCAATATTCATGTCATACTCCCATGATATGTTGTTAGAATTCATTAACAACATGAGAGGTAATTAATGTCTCATAAGTCTTACATTCTTTCGAGATTATATACTCTCTAGTTGTAGTTTTTAGCATCGCTAGCAAATCCAAAGGTCCCATTTGAATCTTGTGGATTCAAAGTTGCCCCCTTGTAGATTCAAGGGTTGTTTCTAATTCAGTGGGTTAAGAATCTGATTTCTTCTTCGAAATTTGTATTTCATGGTTTGAAACTTGAATCTTTTCATCATCAGCATCAAGATTGCACGACCACATTCATTTTATTGGAAATTTTAGAGAGCAGGAAAATAGAGCTAATGATAAATCTCATGTTATTTGGTGTTGAATGTGATGTGATTTTGAGATTATAAAACATTTATGAAGAGAGACCCACGTATTGTGAGTCATTTTATATCATGGAGCTATAAAGAAGATGACGGGTGTGAAAGAGATTCTAAGTTTTAAAAGCCTAATCTTTTGAGAGATTATTATAAGCCAACATGCATGGATCATCATTAGGTAAACAAAAATCACTCGTCAGGTGGGAATTCCTTTAATTGCGGCCACTGTACAGGTTCTTAGCCAAGTGGAGCAGAAGGGGGAAAACATCAAAGGGAAACGGGAAGATAACAAGGAAAGATTTAGAGGAGTTTTAGAATATGACGAGGTCATTCTGATGTGGAACCATTTAATGTTTGCGCACGCATGCAAACTATGACTTTTGAATTCCTCATGGACCATGAGTGACGGCCCCTTGGGGCCCATCGCAAGGTATGGCACCCCCAACTATGGTAAAGCAAGAAGCCGACAACTTGCTTAGAAGAACAAATGCAAATCTTTCTATTTTCATAACTATGTTCTTCTAACCCAAGTGGGGTCTGGGCCCAATGCAGAAGGTTACGAATCACAGGAGAATAGTTCTCAAAGTAAGAACCTGACAAGGAAAGAAGTCAACAACTTGCCTAAGAAGAACAAACGTGATACATCTTTCTATTACGTCACTATATTCTACTCACCCAAGTCGAGTGTTGGGCTATGGTACAATACAGCGAATCACATAGGGATTGATCACAAAGCAAGAACCAGGCAAGGCAAGAAGTCAACAACTTCCTTAGTAGAACAACTGCGCCTTATCTTTCTATTATAGTTACTGTATTCTTCTTACCCCAACTTGATGTTGGGCCATAGTACAAGGTTGCGAATCAAAAAGGGATTCATCACAAAATAAGAAGCATGCAAGCCAATAAGCCAGCGACTTGCTTAGGAGAATAGTTGTGCCACATCATTCTATTTACGTCACTGTGTTCTTCTTACCCAAGCGGGGTGTGGGGCGATGGTGGAAGGTTGCGAATCACGTGGGAATATATCCCAAAGTAGGGAAGAATCTGGTAAGGCGAGGGGGAAGATCCTGGCATATCATTGGTACACGATGCCTACCAGGGCCACTCCTTTTGTTGCGCAGAATCACATCTGGCCAGCAACAATTTAAGCGGGCAGCATAACGGTGATGACCAACGAGCAACTGGTGGAGTTCGCGTGGGGCCTCGCTGGCAGCAACCTTGACTTCCTATGGGTCATCCGTCCTGACCCCGTCATACGAGACTCTGCGGTGCTCCCGGAGGAGTTCCTAAGGGAGACACAAGACCGGGGCCTGTTATCGAGCTGGTGCCCGCAGGAGAAGGTGCTAGGCCACCCCGCCGTAGGCGGTTTCTTGACCCACAGCGGATGGAACTCCACCCTGGAGAGCATCTGCGGCGGCGTGCCCATGCTGTGCTGGCCATTCTTCGCGGAGCAGCAGACCCTTTTTTTAGTCTGGTTCGACTAAGTTACTTGCGGAGTGGGGTATCGGCATGGAGATCGACGACGGAGGAGGTACGGAGCCTGATTGTGGACCTGATGGAAGCCAAGGATAAGGAGACGCAGCGTTGGGCACGTGGCTCGTAAAATGACCACGTGCACCGTTTCAGCTCATCGGGGTGGCGGCTGCGTGGAATACGATGATCTCATTTAATTGCGGGTAGAGAGAATCATGCGAAACGGGCCAGACGTGGACATATTCTAACCCACCTCAACTGCTCAATTACGGGTGGACCGAGCCAGTCGTGGACAGTTGAACCGTTTCCATCATAAGTTTAGGAAACGGTTGACACCGTTCTTGAGGAGCTTGTTGGTACGTTTTCCGAGGTGGGTTATGTTATGTGTCGTTCCATCATAGAGAGGTTGGATGTGGGTTTCTAACAAAGAGACTCTAATTATTGGTGAGTGATTGGTAAATTTATTTAAGGACTAAGATTACACCTAGTATATTTTTTTATTACTTCTTATAGGTGTAAGATAGTAAAATTCAATATGAATAATCTTTTAAGACTAAAAATAGTCAAGTGAGGAGTGAATCAATATAAAAGATTGTCTTCTTTGTGAGGGAGAAAAAATCTAAAGAGAACTCACAAGATGAGTGAAAAAGAGAAATCTTACAAAAGTAGGAATAAAAAACTTAGAATGTGTGTTGACATATTCATCCTATGGAATAATATTGGACATTGTAGAAAAATCAATTTTCCCTCTTTCTCTTTAGATTTCACCTAAACCCTTAATCTTACAACTTAAATATTGATGATTGTAGTAATTAGTTGATAGTGATTTTTTTCTTGAAACTTAATAATTTACTTAGTACACTTTTTAGTGATTGAATTGAAGAATACATCAAAAGTTGTGAGACCTTCATTTGTAATTCAATTTTTTTTGTATTGTTTAATCCCCTATTATTAATATTGATTTATTTTTCAATTAAAATATGTCATTTGTTGCATCATCTCTATTTTACATGAATTTTCATGAAAAAAAGATATAGATCATATATTCATTGTGCTTGAATCCCAATAACTATGAGATTGGTCATCTTTTTTTATCTTGTAAGCCAACTTCATATGCTAAATATGACATTTGCACTTGGATCTTTATTGGTGTTGTCATCTTGTCAGGAATGAAATTTTTGGTCTTTCCATCATGTAGAGATTATAATCATGAGTAGAAACTTTGTCAAAACATTAGGTGTTAATATTTATTGGTGCTATTGAGATCTTTAATTGTGATGCTTTTCATTTTTACCTTTTAAGAGGTACTCATTATGGCCTTTTAATGTAATCATATCAAAGAGTAATGCTTCATCCCAAATGTATTCTCTTAGTTCTTTAAGAAATATAACTTGCAGATATATTCAAGAAGATCACTTACTACAACAAAACTTAATTCAAACCATTCCTAATATTTTACAACTAATCTCATATATCTAATTTTCATGAGATTTTGACATAGTTATTCAATTTGATTGAAATAAAAGTGCATGAATAAAGACTACCTTAATTCCTCTCAATTTTGGAATGCTTTTCACGTCTCTGAATGTGAGAGGCTTTGTTTCAAAACTTAATCCTCTTGTCATGAGTTTATCATTTGTTAGTGACTTAAAATATTGAGAAGAATAACTCTACTTCAAAAGCCCCCCTTCAAGTTCTTCACCCCTAAAAGTTAGCATCTTAAACCTCCTCATTTCCCACTGTTCAAAATGGTTGAGTGAGATAAACTGACAAGTCTTGCATGGTGTTGAAGTTTAGTAATAAGTGTGCTAATTTTGAGTAGATTACTTGGGATTTTTTGTCTTCTAGAAGATCCTTTTGTGATGACGGTGTTGGTTAACGGAACTACGCTTTCTGGCAAGACTAGCAAAACTATTTTTCATGTGCTCTAGATAATGAAACAAATATAAGAAAATAACTGAGCAGCCTGGGCTGGGCCGTCAGTCTACCCGGACCAAATTTTTATGGTGAGATGGTCGGCTACAAAATGAATAAATATTTTATTCATAGGAAATTAGCCAGCACGAAATAAAATAACTGCGAAGTAGACGGCGAGAGCGAGATTTATGAAAAGAAAAGCCACCAAAGGAGATTACCATGACAGATCAGGAGATAATCACGTGGTTAAACAACTCCACAAGCCCCCCATGCAAACCGTGCTTATCTTATGGAGCCATTTTTAATGGACTTGACCTTGCACACACCCGCCGACGTCGTCAGGGGCAAATCCTTGTAACAAGCCGTCAGCTCCGAATCTGTGCGCAGATCCGGCTGCAACGCCTCCCAGATTTTCTTCTTCGGGTTCAGCAGCTCATCCGGTTCGCCTGGGCATCCGGGGAAGCTCACTCTTTCCCCCACGCGGGAAGACGCCGGCGGCTCAACCAGCTCCACCTGAAGCAGTTTACATTTGAGGGGAGGAGAAAAGGAAGAAGATGATGCCACGGCAGAACCCACCCTATGGATTCAATCCAGAGTCTCTCTGTGGCTGTTGGTGTGAGAGACGCAGAGAGAATAAGAACAGGGGGAGAGCAGGGAATGGCTCACCTTGGTCCCATTGGAAGCAGCCAAAAGCATCGCGCCTGATTTCACCCCTCGCATTGCGGCCGGTTTCAGGTTGCACAGAACGCACACCTTGCGATTCTGCCCATGGAGGAAGAGAAACACTTGGCGTCAACGGCGGAGAAGGGCAGGGACAGTCGACGGAAGTGAGATAACCTACCTGCATCTCCTCAAGAGGAACGTGGGCGACGAGCCCACTGACTACGGTTCTCGTCGATGCTTCCCCTACGTCGATCTCTTCTACATAAAGGGAGTCGGCAGCGGGATGCTTCTCAACTCGCGTGATGAGACCCACGCGGATGTCCAGCCTTGAAATCGAAATTTCCCCCTCCGTCTTCGGTTTTGACTCCGGTTGCGACTTAGTTTGCTTCCATTTTTTCCCCTTCTCTGCAAACACAGAGCGAGAGAGAGAGAGAGAGAGAGAGAGAGAGAGAGAGTATAGATGAAAAAAAAAGAGATGAGAAATCCAGATCGATGATGGTAATGATCAAAATGCATGGATTGTGAGGACAGGAGTCATCGAGTTCCATAAGCTGTGGGGAACGATGGCACAAAATTATTTGCAATCATATGTTTATGGAAAGAGAATCTCAAAATATTCCTTCTCATTCCAAATGACAGCTTACCAATGAACAATTATCCCACACCCCAACAGATACACTCAGAAATTTATAATTTTTGGCATAAATGGCAAGTTGGGTCCAGGAGTATCCGTGTGCCAGATGACTGAGGCGAAACCACCCTTCCAGAAGCTAAGGGGGGTAAGAAGGCGTCGAATTCAGAAAGGAAAGAGAAACGAGAAGGGAGACGAATCTTAGCCTTAGATAGAAAATATGACAGAAACGATACACCAAGGGAGAGAGGAGGAAGAATTATAAGGCATTGTACACGTGATGATGGAAAATGACAGGAAATAAGATCACGCGGCAAATTGTGCGGTCAAGGGAAGCTAACGTAATATCCCGCAGGAAACAGTGAGCAAACCTGAAACTGTCAGGTCGTTGACCTGTTTCGCCATTATTTTTGCTTCAGCTTCTGCTTTTATAATCCTATCAGCTTGGCTTCCAGCAAATTTTTGCCTGAAAAATTCAATTTCTTCATCTTTCTGCAGGAAAAATGATCATCAGGGATGATGAGCTCATGCTTGCGCAAACTTCAATTTCCCGTCTGATTGACAGGCAACCAGCGCATAAAGAAAGTCAAAAAAGAACAGACAGAAAAAATCAGCGTGCATACCAGTTCCTTGAAAAGAGGACGCGGTGTGCCTATTTTGTGTCCAGATAGTATAAGATCCCATGGACTTTTGGCTCTATTGATACACCCTTTCTCCTCACACAGTGAAAGTTGAGCATCCGGATACAAGTTGAGCTGTTTCAGAACCTTCATGCCACCGAAAAAAGGAAAGATTCGGAAATAACTACGGTGATATACATTTATTTATATATATATCTGCAAATTTATATCCCTACATGACAGAACGAAATGTGGGAGAATGCCCATGTTTCAAGCACTAAATGGAATTTGGTGGATGATGATGATGATGGAGGAGCGCATTCAGATGGCAAATGATGGTTTTTAAACTTTAAGTAGATAGAAATTAGAATTACCTCGGTGGAAAAGGATGGCATGAAAGGTTCCAGTAATGTTGCGAGAAGATACACTATTCCAACAGAAGTTTTCATCACAATGGCGCATGATGAAGGATCTTCCTTGTAAAGCTTCCAGAACTGACTGTCCTGCACACGTTTTCGAAAGGCAAGTGGATTTCAGAGATGATGTTACTTGCGAGTAAAAAAATAAACAGAGAGAACATTAACTCGAAGCTCTTACCTGCAGATAAGAATTCCCCTCACTTGAAATATTCATCGCAGTTTTTAGGCCCTGTTTTAGTTTTACCTGCATAAAACAGATCTCTAGTTTTAATACTGTGACTCGTCAAGAGAAACATGAAAACAGACAGAAAAGGTATGATCAAGGCCATCAAATCTCCTTGCCACAACACCGTAGAGAATGGATAGCGCCAAGGTCATCTGAACTATCTATGAAGGGTAAAGGAAAAGGAGTATCTACTAAACCTTTTCCATGGCATCAATATACTGATCAACATAGGCGCCAACTTTCTCTGCTAAAATTTTTGTTTTAGGATACGACTCTGGATTGGGAGCGTCGGGGATAATTGAATTGTACCCTTTTCCTGCAAAAGGAAAATACCAGCTGTCAATATCTTATACCTGACCATATCATACAACAAACTATCATCTGGACCGGATAGGGATAGAGTTTAGGAGAACAATTTAGAAAAAAGATACACAATCAAACAAATAGACTTTGAAAGAAGACACTCCAAGTCATAAAAAATATCACTGAAGTAGATGAGAGGGGGAAATTTCGACTGTGATTAAATAATAGAGCTGATAAAAGTGGATGGAAATAAACATGGAAACTGATGTCATCAAAATAAGAAATTCTTTTATCAAATTTTCAGCTTTCCTGTTGAAGATTTCCGGTGATCAGTTATAAGGATAAAAAAAGCATCCATAGAAAAACAATATGCAGGAATAATCGCTTTACGGAAGCAAGCTATCGTGGCCACCTTCCTGTTCCTAATGAAGGATATTTGTTACTCCCTTTCCATCGTTGACATTTCGATTGGCGCTCTCGATTGACTTTGACGCTCAAAAAATTTGTCACATACTTTCCATCCCAGAATATTGAGATGGATAGTGAATCGGTTTGCTGATACTCTATCAATACATCGAGATAATTCCCGATGGAAAGGGGGATTGCTGGGAAATAAATGATCAGTAGCCTCATAAAATCGTAAAATTAACCTGAAGGTTTGGCAATGAAACTCAAGACACGGTTTATGAAGTTTCCCAGATTATTCAACAGCTCATTGTTTAGCTTAGCCTGCAAGTCTGCCCAGGTAAAGAGAGTATCTGATACCTGAGGCATCAAAAACAGAATAAACACAGGATAGGAGAAAAGAAGAAATTGTCTTTACCAAAAAAAAGAGTGAGACGCTCCTTTCTTACTAAGACTCACCTCAGGTCTGTTAGTTAGCAAATAATATCTCCATACTTCTGCGGGAATCTCTGTATCCTTAGCGTCATTACCGAAAACACCAACACCCTTACTTTTGGAGAACTTTCCTGCATGTGAAGGAAAAATAGAACCAGATAATCAAAAATTTATCCGGTTGTTTACAAAGTGAACACATAAAAATTAAAAGATCAAAAATAAAATATTCTTTCTGGTAATGTTAAGTACTAAGAATCATGTGGTTCAAACAGGAATCAGTCAACTAGGTCAGCCAAAAGCTGTCAAATCCAGCCGATTTCACAAAAAAAGTATGCATCCAATCTTTTGGCAGGGAAGTTGGTAACAACTGGACACAACTAGAACCACAAATGGTCAAATCAGCCCACCCTTCCCAGAAAACTTTTAGTTATATGCACTGTTGGTTTGGGGATCAGGAACACTAATTGACGACTATCAAGATATCTTGGTATCATTTTACTGCCTTTTTTCAATTTTACGTCACACTGTTTTTCTTTTGTTTTGAATGTAGGAAACCACAGACGTGATTCTTCACATCAAACATAGAAACACTGAACCATATTTTTTTTCACACGGACGAGTGTCTTCTTTCGCAAATGATATCTCTGAGATGAAAGACACTCCATGTCGCACCAGTAGTTGCCACACCACGTTATGTAAATAAAGTTATGTTAGCTCGGCACTAGCTAAAGCTAAAGGTAAGCTATCCCAACCACATCCTCCGTGCATACTGATAAATCTGCAACTTGAAGTTAAGCACGTAGCGTCATCTAAAGTCATCACATGATTTCTCCATGGTTTTAAGATCAGGAATGACTCCGAATATAGGAAATCTTTCGACGGACAATCTATGGCTACCAAACGTGTAAACCACAGCAGTGCGCACCACAATCATCACCCAATTCCTCAACAGGGAAAGGCTGCTGTATATGGATGGGGAAAAAAGAAAAGGGCAGACATCTTTTATGAGCCCATCTCAAAGATGAAGTAAATTGCAAAACAGGAGAGTTAATTGAAACCACACACCCGACAACAAAACCTGATAAAATTTCTTGATCTAAATCTGTTCAACACAGGATATCAAGCAACTCACGTTCCTTTTCCCATAAACCACAACACCTTCATTGGGTACATATATTCTCTTCCTCTGTGTTTAAAAATTAAATGATAGGATGGATCAGAAACAATGATATGGACCAGTCTTTCTTCGAGGCACTTTGGACCAGTCCATTATCTTAGAGACATTTTCCCATATGAACTTGGATTTTGGTGGTACATGCCGTGGAAAAAAGTCGGAAATGTGGTGGAGAATACCTGATTCATAATTCAAATACTCTGTCACACTGATAGTCTTCATTAGAGTCCATGCTTCACCCGTCCCAAGAAGAGTGGAAGGGAACATAACCTGGTAATTTAACGATTATATAAAACTTTTCAAACTCTATATAAGACCACTCAACAGATTGCTTTTTTCACAAACAATAGAAACAACAGAGCCTGCAAATAAACTGGTTCTTAACGAGACCGTGCTAATAGAATTTTCAATTATTCAAAAGTTTTGAGAGAAATGTGAGGGATTATTTTCATGAAAGAACGTTCCGTTCATCCAGCTTTCTCTACTAACGCATCATAGAAGGTTGAAGATATGGGCATGCTTGTGCCAAAGAATTTCCAGGTACGTCCTGTATGAGAACCAACATAGTCATTTTGTTTTCTTTGAGAAAATTTTGCATCACCTGCGACAGTACTCAAAACTGGACACACCAAAGACCAAGTGACGCAACGTCCCGTAGCTGAAGGGGGAAAGAAAGAATACCGTGTGAAAAGGGACGTTATCCTTGCCCATAAACTGATATAACTCCACATTATCGGGATCTTTCCACCACTTTTCCCATTCCGATGTATAGCATGAAGTGATTGAGATATATCCAATTGGTGCATCAAACCAGACATAGAAAACCTGAAAAGAAAAACAGTCCATTTTCAAAAACTTTGAATTCTTATTATACTTGACCAGTTGAAGACTGTACATGTTGACATAGCGGGGAAATTTTCTGTTTCTCGCAGATATCATGCATTCCTTTGATATTATGGGCACTGAAAAAGTTGATTCAACAAGTCCACTATTGTCCTCACAGGAGTTATTCCCCTTATGGTAAATATCAGTTTCCACTGGATGATGAGGTTTTTCATAGCTTTTGTTTTCAGCATGCAAAGGGAAGTTTATCAAGCACAATCCAAGCCTAGCCATTTGAGGGTGGCATTGCTTTCAACAGATAATGGGATGAGGTCAATTTTTTGCCACATATAAAAAAAACAAACCATAGATCAGCAGACAGAGACGCATTAGACAGATATTTGCTTGGATTTAGTTAAGAACCTTGTCTTTATACTTGTCATGTGGAACAGGAACGCCCCATTTGAGATCCCTCGTAATGCAACGAGACTTAAGGCCTTCTTTTAGCCATGCATATGTGCCATGAATAGCATTTTGACTCCAAGCACCCGCCACTGACATCTTGTTGATGTAATCCTCTAACTTATCTTTGAGGAGAGGAAGCTCTAAAAACAGATGATCAGTGTCACGGATTTGCGGGGTTCTGCTGCACACCTATAACAGATAAATAAAAAAGAGGAACCAACAGTGTCATCAGACCGAAGTTGTTAAAACTGGCGGCATCGAGGTCATGCAGGACGTATACCTTACACCTAGGATCCTTCAGTTCAGTTGGGTTTAAAAGCTTGCCACAGTTCTCGCATTGGTCCCCCCGCGCAGACTCATAGTTACAATCTGGAGTTGGACATACACCTTCCACAAGCCGATCCGCCAAGAATCGCCCACATGTATTGCAGTAGAGCTGCATTTAGGAAGGTTTAGGAAGAGCGCAGAGACACAGAACTTCCATGGAAAAAAAGAGAACTTTCACATCTGTGCAACAACGGATAAGAATAACCTGTTGCATGGTGTTCTCTGAGAGCCATTTGTTGTCGAGGAGCTTCTGGAAAATAGCTTGGCAGACCTCTGTCTGCTGTGGCGTCGATGTACGCCCAAATTCGTCGAAGCTGATGTCGAACCATTCATAAACCTCTTTGTGAATAGCGTGGTACCTGAGTGCATCAAGGACATACAGAAAGTCAGGTGAAAAAGAAGTATTATTTGCCGACGATTTTTGGGTCCAATATTTTCACTAACTTGTCGCAAATCTCCTTTGGGGTGCAGCTCTCTTCCATGGCCTTGGTCTCAGTGGCGGTGCCGTACTCGTCGGTCCCGCATATGTATATGGCGTTGTAGCCCCGCAGCCGGCAATAACGCGCGAAGACGTCCGCGCTCAGCACGCCTTTAAATTCATCCACGAAAATAGAATTAGCAGGCATCCGATCGAACAGGTCGCCGAAAGAGGAACCGAGAAAAAGTAGAAACAAACGCAGAGCGAGAAGGGGGGCCAATTACAGCCGATGATGTTGCCAAGATGGGGGACGTTGTTGACGTACGGAAGAGCGCTGGTTATGAGGATGTTCCGACTCCCCGGGATTGGGAGCTTCGGGAGGGGCCTCTCCCCCTCGTCGCCGGCAACCTTCGACCTGTCTCCCATGTCTCCCAGCCAGATCACGATCCAGTCTCCTCCGCTGCTGCCGATAATCCCCCTCGGTTCGCTCCTCTCAGGCTATCAAGGCACCGGCGGATCGCTGAAAGCGGAACATCACAAGTCGCGAATTCTAAATCCGCCGGCGACGGCGGGCCCCATTCTCCGACAAACCACATCTGCTTCCTCGAATCCGACGTGCTCCCCACGCACATTGACTTTGATCCACTGACAGTTCCACTGAGCACAGAATCTTCTCCCTCCTGCTCACTGGTCCACGGGGGCTTCCTCCGGGCCGGGAACTCGATTCCTGCGCTGCTTGCGTCATATGACGTATTGGACGCGGGCAACGTTGACCAGACCTTTGCCGCAGAAGAGTGAGGCCCAAGGAAGCATTTCTGGGCTCGGCCCAGAGAGAGTGAGTCGTAATTGGGCTTGAAATATGGGCCTGGCCCAGAATCACCCCTGGCGCGTCCAGCAACGACTATCAATTTTTGAATAAATGTATAATTTGTCTCGGTGTGATTAACGAGGGCGTTAAATAAATGAAAATTTTTAATTATTTCCATAAGGAGATCAATTTTTAGGAACCAAACAGGATCCGAAAAACTAGGATCTGCCGAGCAACGGATATCCGCATGGGCTCCAGCATCCACGTGGACGTGACCCTATTTTTCTTGTATTTTTTTGCATGTACTGGATTCCATGGGGAATAATTAATTACAGTGGCCGATAAACGACGGGCAGCGCGGAGACGGTCAGACGGGAGGAGACAGATCAGATGGCTGAGAAAAACCAGGCAAATGGAGGAAAATGGGTTGTCTTTTTCTCATCGAGCTTCGTGTCGCTTGATGTTGTAGCGTATTTTTATCTCTGCTGGTAATCAATCAATGAAAGAACATCGGGGAAGGATAGGTAAAAATAATTGACGGCGAGGTCAGGGCGAGAGAGAGGAGAGAGAGAGAGAGAGGGTTCAATGGCACGCGGGTCGATCAGCGAGCTGGGCAGAGGAACATGAGGGAGGAGCGCTTCCCGCCGAGCCGCTCGTAGCAGTCGATGGAGAAGAGGGAGAGGGAGAGCTGGGCCTCGTCCTTGGACCAGGCCGTCGGCCGGTTCGGAGCGGCGCCGGCGCGGCCCCGCCGGGCCATCTTCCGTGCCAGCACGGGGCCGACGCAGGCCCGGTAGAGCCGCTGGTATCCGCCGAGGGCGAGTACCACAGCCCTCGCCTCTGCGCCAACACCGCGACCGGCGTGGCGAACGCAGAGGCGCTCCCAGAGGGCGTCCCCGCGGGATAGGGCGCGCCACAGCCGGCAGACGCACGCTGCCACCCCCAGCGACCGCCCGTCCAGCCGGCAGAGTATCTCCGCCAGGAGGTCCTCGTTGTCGTTGATGCAGTAGCCTCCCGGCACCGTCCTCCGCCTCTTCTCCGGCTCCAACGCATCAGCCGCCGCTCCTCCCCCACCACCCATCAACCTCTCTCTCTCTCTCTCTAACTCTCTCTTGGTGCGGCTGCCACGGCTGGCGGTGCTCTGCCAGCGGTGGGCAGTGCGGGGGAGGAGCCTCGACTGGGCATGGTTTCGCAGGTATTTAAGGAAGATCTGGAAGGACTGTAACCGGGGAAGCGAATATTGTGGGGAGGAAAACTCGAGGGGATGAAGGAGCGCGGGGAATGGGTGCAACAGGGTATCGGGCGAGCGCGAGGAAGGAGCCAATGAAGAAGCTCCAAAGGACTCTGAAGTCGTGTCCTTTCTCCGGGCAGACTGAACACCCTCCCCCTCTCGCCCCCCACCCCCCCCGGCGTCGCCTCGGCCGTCTGACTCCCTTCTGTTTTACTCGCTACTGGGTCGACCCTTCTCAGTAGACCCCCGCACATAATAATCTCTCTAAAATAGGCTCCACGGGGAAAGAGAGACCTTGTTGTCGCTCGCTGCTGACGGCGCCGTTTAATAATACTCTCCATCTTCCCCCCCGGAGGAGCAAAGGTCTTGTTGACTCGTTGCTTTCCTCTGTTGATCCCTCGGCGGTTGACTTCTCTCCTTCTAACAACAAGGTCGTCTGATTTTAAATCCAAGTAGCCGTTGCCGGAGAGATTCGACCAAGAAGATGGCTGCCAGCGCACCTCGGCCCTCCTGCGAGAAACGACACCTCCGGGCCACCCGGCTCCCTCGTGGGTGTGACCCGGATCCACGAGAATAAAGAAAGAAAACCATCTTCGGTCTCCATGGCCGAGAATACCTACCAATAATGGAACTGGGTTGGAGCTGGCTGGCTCGGAAGGGGACGGCTCGCCGGAGCCACCTCGGCATGAGTGCTAACCCGACGTCACGGGGGGGCGCGTTGCGGCCTCCTTGGACATGACCGTTGGAGCCTTCCGGCGTTCCCGCTTCCCGAGTCCCCTTACTATTCGCCGATTCCCGTGACGAGTATTACCGACCATGCATGCCCGTAGCGTGTGCAAGCTTACAAGCGGAACTGCCGCTGCGGAAGCGGCGGCGCCGGGGAAAAGATAGCTCCGGTGAGAAGAAGCAACGCTCGAGCACATGCTCGCCGGGTCAAGAACCCAGTCTAATCATTGCTGAGGACCTTAGCATCGAGAGATAAAGAAAGATAGATAGATAGATAGATAGATAGAGAGAGAGAGAGAGAGAGCGCGAGAGGAGGGGCCAGCTGTGGAAGAAGACATTCCTTGCAGGGAGCCACGGGTAGACCTCCCAATCTTTAAAAGATTCGGGACGAACGCTGTTGGATGTACCGAGCATTTAATGGCGCAAGGACAGATTCCCCGGTCGGCCGGGCAGCGGCTACAAGGTCCAAGCCGCACGTGAACGGAGAAGCGCGAGACCTTGCCGTCCGACGGCGACATCGCCGACAGGTCCCGAGCTCGGTTGTTCTACCTTAGCGATGGGTTACTGTCCGTGCGTGTGCAGGAAGTGTCCGCTTTGTTGTTTACCCGTGGAATCCAACGTCCGTATAACGTGTGTTAGCAGCCTGACCTACTTGCAGAGCAACCCTCGTCTTCGAAAGAGGAACCAAGGAGACAAAAAGAAACGGGATCAACAAGGTGGAAAAGAGAGAGATGACGAGAAAAGCTCTGGGTGAGAAAGATGACAAGAACAGCTCGGGGAGGAGAAGATAGAGAAAGAGAAATACGACAACAACAGCCCAAAGCGGAGGGTCGGGTGGGGCGGTGGGGGGAGGGGGGGAGATGACAAGAACAGCTCGGGAAGCCCAAGTGAGGGAGGGGAGAGAGATGACAAGAGTGGCTGGTGGGGTGGCAATTGTGGAATTTGGGGGGGGGGGGGTCCGGCGAACGCTGCATGCATGGAGAGTAGCCATAGGGCATGTGGGGAGTCACGGAAAACGAGCCATAGGAAACTCCAACTCGGGCTGGTCCAACTGCCCTCTTTGAAGAGAGCGGCGAGACCCTTTTGGTTTTTCATCGGATCCCCCGCCTGCAATCACACGTAGAAAAGGGCGCACATTCTTTAGTCGCAGCTTTCTATTTCTTCGGATTTGGAAAGCTCAGCATCATTTCTATGCTAAGGATTAACAACAGTGGTATTGAGAGCTCGATTGATCTAGACCAAGGCTATAGATCGACCGATCCAAGCCTTTGAGCTAAATCCAGTTGGGTTGAATCTCACAGAAAACAGAAAAGAAAAGCGCGATCGAGACAGGATGGACCGATTTCAAATCCATTGTAACACTCTATACTGTCCCATTTTGACTGATTCAGACCGATTTTGGGTTTGCTATGCGTGTGATCAACTTTCTCTCTTAGAATCGGATCGATTGGCGCGGAACCTTGTTGTTGGCTTCAGCCGATCCAGAAAAGGTTCCAGGAGAAATAGACGGCAGATTAGACGATGTTGTAGGGTTAGAGAAAATTCTGCCTGGCAGGACCTGAGTGGCGTCAGGGCCCTGGCTAGTAGGGCCAGGCCTAGTGAGCCAATTGCACAACCATTGAGGTCCATTATTGGAGTCCGTTCCACATGGCGTCCGTCCTAGTCAAGATCGTTTCAACGTGCTGTCAGTTCTAGTCAAGAATCACGAGAGGTGGGCTGATTGGTAGTGCTGTCAACTGGTTGGGCTGGGCTCGAGCCCGAATGTTTTCCACAAAGTCTGGGCCTTGGGGCATATTAAAAAAATTGACTCCTGGCCATAACCAGATTGCTAAACACGGCTGCCCACAGCGAGAGAGAGAGAGAGAGAGAGAGAGAGAGAGAGAGAGATCCTATATCTTTTGTCAAACTTGATCTTGGCACAGTTATAAATAAGATCAAGGACAATCATAGTTAACACTCAGTACCGGATGAAGAATATCGGGATATGATCAAACAAGATGAAGATTTCATGGGCCACAGTGGGGGCATAGGCGTATGATTGGGGATTAGGGTTACTCAGCATGAGTAGCTCGGAGTTTCATGGATGACACTCAAGATCCTTCCTTTCGATTCTGAAGTTTGGGAAGCCCACACTACAGTGCGCAGAGAGAAAATTATTGTTTCTCTAGAAGCACTTCGAGGGTACCCGGTAAGAGTTTTTTGTGAGCTTCAATCTTTTGACTCGAGAATATGATTGTGTTTCCATATTTTTAATTAGATAGGATGGGGATTTGACTTTTTTCTGTAGATGATGTCGCATTTAGGAACATCAGTCCGCTAATCTTCTTGATCTTTTCAATAAACGAGCTTCGCGTGCTTCCTTCAACGTTGGTGTGACGTGAAGACTGTAAACATTATTCACTTATCGTTTACTGTGTTTAGCGATCTAATTCATCTCGTGGGAGCGAAAAGAGGAAAGTCTTGTCAAAGAGTTAGTGAGTCCATTGAATGACTGCAACTCAATTTTCAGAAAAGTTACCAACATAGGAAATCATATAGTCAACCACATTAATTTCCTTCTCAAGATGAATAGTTCATGGAGGATATTCGGGGAGACGCCATCTTTGACGGTCTTCTCTTTCGCTTGCCTCCTTCCGTCCCCACCCCTTTTCCCACTGCGCCGAAGCCGCCGGCGCCTGACGGTCCCCAAAGAAACTGTCGGCCGGCCACCCCGGCTGGCCCCACTACGCCGCCCTCTTCCCCCACAACACAATCACCGACTGCCCTCAGCTCCTCTCGTCACCGTCATCTTCTTTGTCTTCCCACTCTTCTTCATTTCTTCCATCTTCCGCCCTCTCCTCGCCAACTACCCGCCAGACCCACTGCGCGCAGCAGTCCCCACTCCTCTGTCCGTCTTCCTCCGGCTCCCCTCTCCGCGTCCTCGGGGGTTCCCCCCACCCCCCTCTGCGCCATTGCCCGGCTATTTCCGAACGGCTCCACCTCATCCAGTGCAGTTGATGAGAACGTTCTACGGTGACCGGTTTCCTTCGTTTGGAAAACACGATGATCTGAGATCTCGTGCCCGCCTCGTGCCCGTAATTGCTGTGCATTACTGGAAAGTGGTAACTGGTTTGAATTCTTCTGTCATTAATTATTACATCACATAATAGATTGTTAATAAATGCCGGCTCCCGTTGTCTCCTGGTCCAGGTCTGTCGCATCATCCGGTCATCGACAGGCCATCTGACACTCTCCAGGGCTCTATCAAGCGGGGTCAAGACATGTGGTCACAATTAAAATGGGGATGCTCTCTATCATTTTGAAACGGTGTTGTATTTTATGATGAATCATATTAAGAGCGAGTTTCGTTTTCTTTCTACACGAGGCTTTTATGATATTAGCAAGAAAACGAAACTCCGGTTCATTCATCTGTGATGCTCGTCATCAATCCAAGCTCAGGTGGATTTAATATACCGTTTTGGTGCCAAACGGTTAGTTAATCCAATGACTATGCATAAGCATCATTTTCGTTTCGATGTCTTAGTTTGCAGGAATATAATTATTGATCCTAATCTTTCGCATGATAGTGGCCACTTTATGTCCAACCGATTCCTAGTAGACGCTTTGACGAAAACTGGACCTCTTACGAAAAAAATCCTATCTTTCAGGCGAGAACCCCACCACAGAGACGAAGAGAGTGACTTCAATCTTTCATCTTTTGGGCCATCTCCAACTCTGGCTCCATCCTATCCGAGAGATTATTCCAATTCTGGAGAAAAAGGGGAATCACAGAAACTGGCAACCCTAGATTGAGGCAAATCTACAACAACGGAAGCATATATCGACATCATCGCGTCGGCATCACGCCCATCTTCGTGTGCATTGATTCGCCATACCTCCCATCTTCCCAACAAACGAATTTATAATTACCCAGGGGTGTCATCTTCATTAAAAGTGCGGAATGGTGAGATCTTCGTGGCTGAGGAATGACAGACCAACGTGTATATGCATATATATATATATATATATATATATATATGAATAAATGCGTAGTAGTTCAAGGGGGCTGGGAACATTCTTCTCAGACCATGCAACAAGGGGAATAATGGAAAGAGGCGAGGTAGTGTTCGCTGTTATCGGGCTTTAATACACAGGTGAGCAAGATGGTTGAAACTACTAAACTGGGAAAGGGGTGGAGATGATTGAAACACAGTTACCTCAACAGGTTCCAAGCGGATTGAGCCAATTTTTTTTTTTTTGAAGTTTCTTCCTGTTTGGTGGAGAGGGTTTGAGACTGCCGCATCACCACGAGGTGTTCCCCCTCCCTTTGTTCTTTCCGTAGAGGCGGAAGAGGTTAAAGGCGGACATGCAGGAGAGGGCTGCCATGCTGAGACTGACCACAAAGGCAAGGGCTATGCCCTCGCCTACTTGCCGGCAGAACTTCTTGTACATATCGCAGATCTTCATCCACTGCAGCTCCGGCTGCCCCCACTGAGCCAGCACCGCCGACTGGAGCGAAGTCGCCAACGCCGACAGTGTTACGTACGCAATTACCTGCCCAAGTAGTTGCCGATCCATCGTCCCGTCAACCACCAAGCTTACTTTTTTTAAAAAAAAGCAAAAAGGAAGAACTTCTGACTTTGACCAAATGCTGGGACGGATAGTTACCTGATCGCCGGAGAAGATGGCCCAAGCTAAGGGCTTGTTGCAGAGGGCGCTCCCTCTAATCATGCTCAGACCACACCTCAGTCCCTGAAGCAGGGAATATCCAGAAGCTATCCCATTCGCTATCACCAAGAACCTGGGGGCAAACCCTAGGGCAATATAACTCGAAGACAGAAAAGAGAGGATAGTAAGGAGATGGAAGGGAGACACAGTCCCCCGGTTCTTACACTAAGGCCTTCATGTCCGTGAACTTGGCCCTCTTCTCGACGGTGAAGAACCTCTTGACCTGATCGTCTGTGCCGATAATGAGTGCCGCGGCCAACCCTAACCCGCATATCATCCACCTCAGAACCACCTCCGCCACCTTCATCCTCCTGTCCACCGCCTTCAAGCTCGCGCTTCCATAGTACACTGGAACGTTCCCGGGGCTGACCCCCACACCTGAGCTCATCTTCTCTGTCGAGCTTCCTTCACACACGGGGGAGGGGGAGAGAGGAGGGGAGATGGAGAAGAACAGAAGGAGGCGGCTAACCTATCCAACACGTAAAAGTCTGAAAGGAGGGAACCCGTCCCCGCACTCTTTATAGACCCTGATCAACACGACGGGGCAGACATTATTTCATACTTCTTTTCGATTTTCAATCCACTCGGTGTCAAGCAACGTCTGCCCTTGTATTTAGAACCCCTCGCAAGTACGGACGAGTGTACACGCTGCCATTAGATCGAATTGAAGTAATGGAGGTCTCGGGAGGAGGAAGAGGAGAGGGTGGACAGTCCCGGGACGACATTAACTTTCGCCGGAGAGCGTGCATTGAAGGAACTCCGACTCGGATCAAGGGCGGAGGGGACGCTGAAAGGCCCTCGCCGCCGTGGATGGGCTCGCCGGGAGGGGCGGGGCGGGCTTCATGCCGGCCTACTGACAGGAGCCGTGCATTGAATTCTCCTTTAAGAAGGGTCGCTGGGATATTAATGGGGCTCCCCCTTCTCCGGCCCCGTGCAGAAGCGTAGTAACTCTCGATCTCGTCACAAAAAAAATCACCCTTTTCCCCGTACAAAGCTTATCCACAATTTGCTGCTCAAAAATCATTGAGGCCAGAATGTTCACAAACTCCTTTTATATCAAAAGGAACACGTAAACTTCCATTAAATAGTGCCGTCCGAACAAAAATAAGAAGGAAAATCGTTACAGACCCTTCCGCCAGAGCCCTCCCCCGGTAAGAGCTCACCGAGGATCATAAAGACTCAGCAATTGATGGGACCGCCGTTCCCCCCCCCGCAGGGCACCCGTTGTCGAGAAGCAGAATGGTCCCGGCTGCATTGCTCAGGCAGTTTCTCCTTCATCGTCCTCGACGCGACATCAACTGCCCGCCGCACAGTATGTTCCAGAGCTTGGCCTGCCGTCCTCCTCTCAGCAGACCTCCCTGCGGCATTAAGGCAAATCCGATGGTCTTTTGAAGTATTAAACCTTGAAAGCTGTTCGGTGAAGAAACCTATTTCGGGCTCCTGCGTGCGCGCGCGCGAGTGCGAGCGAGAGAGAGAGAGAGAGAGGGGCAGAGATCCTCACGCGATGGCACTGGTCTCAAGGAGATGAAGGGAGCCACACTGGGGGCGTGAGCTCATTCCCCCCTCGATCGGCGATCACACGCTGCGGCAGAAAGGTTCCTACGGATGACACGTGTTCTACCCATTTACGGCCCATTGGGCGGCGTCAATGGCCCATCTGACGCCGATGGCTGCCAAGATTCTACACGTCAACGCTGCAGCGGGGGGGAGGGGGGTGAGAGCTGGAGGTTCGAGTAAAGAATCTGTAGAGGGAGACTCTCCTCGACAGCGATTACTGCAGGGGTTCGCTATTTCCTTTCCTCTCGGCTCCCCATCGTCTGCTCGTTTTGCTGCTTCCGGGCGTCATGGATCCCAGGATGTGGCACAGAGTCGCCGGAGTCTCTGGTACCTCATTCCACTCTGTCCATATGCGTATCTAGAATTTTGCGGGACGATTGTTTGTTCTATTTGCGGTTCGCCGAGCGTTAGGGTTTCTCAATACTCTGCCGTAATGAAAATCGGTTCGAGCAGGAGTTGCTGCCCTAGGGCTTGGTGCCTATGGATCACATGTCTTCAAGCCCGAGAATCCTTCTTACAAGGAGGTATCATTTTCTGCTTCGGTTCCATGAATTTCGTCGATAATTGTGTAGAAATTGAAGCATATCATTGTCTTGACGAACCTCGTGCTTTCGTTTCTTGTCGAAAGGTTTGGCATACAGCGTCTCTTTACCATCTGGTTCACACGGCTGCCTTGCTAGCGGCTCCTCTCACTAAGCACCCCCACATTGTATGCAGCATCTGGATTCCTTGCTTCATCTGGTTTCCTGACGTTCTTTGTTCTTTATTTATTTATAAAAATTCTTTTTGCCTCTGACTGGGCGCGTGTGTGTTATTTCTCGATCTTATGCTCCATCGTGGCAGTTTGGAGGCCTTTTGACTGCAGGAATTTTGGCATTCTCGGGGACGTAAGATTCGATTGCTCATATTTATTTCATGCTTTCTTCCTCATTTAATATTGACTTGGTAGATTTTCATCATTGAATGAAAAATTATTCATGAGCTTTAAATGCTGTTTTTATAGATGCTTTCTAACAACCAATTCTGCACCCGCGATTTCTCGGGCAATTATTTTTTTTTCGATGCTGCTCATTGGGGGAACATTCCACAGAAATGAAATACCAGTTTTCTTCTGTTTCGTGGATATAAATCTCCTTTTTCTTGCGTTGACCATTCACTGCTAAAAAGATGGGTTCCAGTCGTGAGTCTTGGTTTCTATGACACGGGTGTTGTGATACAGGATGGTTTATTTATGAGGCAGGGTTTGCTGGTAATCTTGATGGGGCTAACCAAACTTTATTTCGATATATTAGTATTTTTACTTAGTGACCGAAGGAAAAGAGGAAAAAAAAAGAATGAATGAATGATAAGAACAGTGAATGTGAATCAGGGGAAATTAAGCCCCATTCAAACTGCTTACCCTACTGAAAGATGAAATCGTCAAGAGAGGGAAAAACGCTGTACAGCATCTTACATCCAGAATCTGTTCTTCATCACCTGGTATTATACTAAAAAGAGATACAAGATGATAGAACTGCACTGGTAAATCTCTGCTTTCTCTACGCAGGATGGGATGGGATGGGAGGGGTTGGTCGGACAAAGATTCTCACTTTCACTAGTGCAATATCCAATGTTTAATATCTTTGGAGATCTGCCAGAAGCCTTTTGTAGAAAATTTACACGATGCTATATCATTTTGCAAAGACATGTTCTTCGTATATCTGTTAAGAATGAATTGCTCCATTTAACCGCAATCGATCTACCATGGTCTTTCCAAAATACCTCATGGCAGATCATCTCCCCAGCGAAGCGCGATTTCTATAGTTCCACTGGTTTATTTTCTATTTTATAATCTTTCGGAACCAGTAGTTCCCTCAAGATAGCGATTGAATTTATTTAAATCGCCCTTTTCAGGTGCTACACCGTGGCTTATCTTGAAGACAGAAAATACTCCTCTCTTGCACCTGTCGGGGGCTTTGCATTCATCGGTGCTTGGGCCAGCCTACTATTTTAGGCATCAACTTCGAGAGGAGGCTGTATGTAAGCTCTAGCTTTTATTCAACTCCAATTGCTTTATTTAGTCAACAAAGAGCTAAAGACGGATTGCCATCTCTCCAAATTGGTGCTAATAAATCATTGGTGTTAGCCGATTTGCAACTCAGTGGTTTGGCCGGTGACTAAACCTGGTAGAAGAAGGTGCTTGAATCGGAAGAAAAAAAAAAAAAAAAAGGTGAAAACTTGGAGAGTTCTGAAGGTAGCGCCAGTCAATGCTGAGAGCGTTTGCAGGCAGCCGGCCAGCTCCTCCTCTTCTGCCTCGCGTCAGGGAAGGAACTCGAACCGGCACGAGCCATGGCCTGCGGTGACGGCGGAGGAAACCATGAGCAGGGCCCCCGTGAACAAGCTGCTGAGCTGAAGTTGCTTACTTGGGTCGGCCTCGGTAACCATGGCGGCGGCGTTGAAGTAGCAGGACCCCCCCTTGTTCTTGAAATTCTGCCAGTAGCTGTTGAAGGCGTAGGAAGCGTGGTCTCTCACCGTGTTGGGGAGGAAGCACGGCCGCCTGTTCTGTATCATGCTGCAGTTGGCGCCGCCCTGCCCGCAGGCCCAGTCGAGCGCCGCCTGCAGGACCTCGTCCGCCGTCTGCTCGTCCGCCACGCACCACTGCTTCTGGGCCTCCATCTCTGCCACAAACGGAACCCAGAAGAGAGAATATTGAGTGAAGGGGAGGCGAAATGGTGGGCTGCAACTAAAGCAAAGGAGCAGGCTTGGGCCCTTGCCTGCATTTGATGCGAGCAGCGCATGGATGAGCAAGAGCAGCGCCCACGCCGAGCCAGTCCTCGTCGCCATCGCCTCGTCCCTCTCCTTCCTCGTAGATGCCGCCCTCTCGAGCTCCGAAGATAAGAGAGTTAAGAGATTTAGAGAGAGAAAGAGAGAGAAGGGAGGAGGGGGGACCTCGCCATGGAATCACGTTACCCTCCTCCGGGCTTTTTGGCCTTTTGGGATTCGTTCCTGTCACATGCTCCCTCCGGATCGATCCTTGCCCGTGAAGCAAGCAAGAACAGATCGAGCAGGCGAGGGAGATGGAAAGTAGAGAGAGTGCACACCGACTCTCTGGTTCGCGTTGCCATCATCACCAAGAATCGTTCTTCTCTAGACAAAAGATAACCCCACATCGTTCCCCCTCCGGGCATGAATTTTCTAAGCTGCCTTGAAATTTCTGTGTGATTGCAGTCGCAATCAATATATTATTCACAGAGGGCATCGGGGGAGGGATTCAGAAAGAGAGCAGAGCAGAGCTCCATGCAGTCAGACGTCTAGAGCTAACGTTCACGTCGACATCTCACCAAGTTCGAGCAAGATGAGCCCAAGGGGGGGCCGGCATTCATCGGCCCTTTCCGGGTCGAGGGCGCACGCCCTTTGCATCTATCACCAGCACTATAGAAAAAAAAAAATTAAAAAATGAACTCCCCTCTACAGTGATGTACAGAGTCGCCAACATGAACAGATTCCTCCGCTGCCTGCAGATGCCCTCCACATGCTCGCTGAAATGCACCCACTTCAATCGCCTGCTTATATCCAATTATTCACACAGATATTATTGTCACATATTATATATATATATATATGAAGAGAGAGAGAGAGAGAGGGATTAGAATTAAATGGCAGAGAGAATGAATGAGAAGGGTGTGGGATGTTGTGAGAAACTCACCCTGTTTTGATGGCAGGGGCCCCGCCATCATCAAGAAACTCACCGAATCTACAGGTCTCGCTCCACCATCTTGTCGGACTCGAAGAAACGGGCCACGGCGGAGTAGAGCTGCTCCTCTTCGAAGGGCTTCGACACGTAGTCGTCCATTCCACACCGCGCGCACTCGACATGGGTCGCCTGGATCACGTCGGCCGTCATGGCCAGTATGGGGACGTGCCAGTGAGCCACATTCCCATACATCTCCTTCTTCGTCTCCCCAGATCTGATCTCCTCGTTGACTCTGCTCTCTATGGACCGAACCAGGGTGGTGGCTTCGAACCTGCAGAAATTTTGGAGGATTCCAATTTAGGAAGGTCCTTGTAGAAGCGAAGCGGGAGAGTTTTCACGGCTTACCCGTCCATCTCCGGCATCTGGACATCCATGAAGCAGGCGTCGAAATTGTGAGGCGGCCGGAGCATCTCCACCGCCGCCTTCCCGCTGTCCGCACAGGTGACCTTAGCCCCGAACTTCTTCAGGGCTCCAGCCGCCACCTTCCGGTTGACCGCGTTGTCGTCAACGACCAGGATGTGCCTCCCGTTGAGTATGCTCCTCAGGGCCGGGGGCCGTTGACCACTGCTCTGCTCCCTCTTGCTCCCCACGCCAAGGGCCTTGCGGAGGCATGCTGACAGCATGCTCAGGCGGAGCGGCTTCAGCATCACACCGTCGACATGCCCCGCCAGCTCGAGCTCGTCGATCTCGGCGTGCCGGCGAGACGTTGCCAAGATGAAGATCTTCAGGTGCCGCCTTTCGGTCGGATGGGTCTTCTCGTGGCATCGGAGCTCCCTGAGGAGCTGGGAAGATTCTGGGTCAACGCTGCTGTTCCAGGCCTCCTCGTCCACGAGCACCATGTCGATGTGCTCCGGCGAACTGAGCCCGAGAGCAGATTACAAAAACAAAACGAAGAAAAAAGCATCATCTGAGCATGTTTCTAAAAACACCCGAAAAAATTAAAATGGAAGGGAATGACGGATTTCAACAAATAAATCACCGTTCAGGAACGAAGATGTAAATCTGAAGCTTGCGTACCTGGGACTCCAAGCATTGGATATGAAGGAGAACAGAGACGCAGGATTGATCATGATGTCGGCTTTTATCCCAAGCCTCTGCAAGTGGTACTTGGTCACCTCGGCCCGGACGCTCCTCCCATCAACCACCAGCGCGCTCATTCCTCGAAACTCGGGGTTATTAGATGGGTGCCTCTTTAGATCGGCTGAATTCCGATGCCCCTCCCTGAACACGGCGGTGAAGGAGAAGGCGCTGCCGACGCCCGACTCGCTCACAAACCCAATCTCCCCGCCCATGAGATGCACCAGGCATTTGCTTATGCTCAGACCGATGCCGGTCCCTCCGTAGGTCCGGGAAGTGGAGCTGTCGGCTTGCATGAACGGCATGAACACGCGGCTCTGGGCTTCGGACGGTATCCCAACGCCCGTATCTTCGACCGTCACCAGCAGGTTGACTGCGTCGGCCGCGTCCGACGAAGAGTTGACCATCTTGAAGTTTTCCCAGATCCTCCATCGGTCAACGACGTGGAAGCCGCTCAAGGTGTTGTGGGTCCCACCAGCGCCATTCTCAACTGGGGCTGTATTCCTCCTCAGTACTTGGCTGCTGTCGTTGCTGGCGCTCTTCACCTCTTCCGCCAGATGCAGCGAGACAAAGATGTGTCCTTTCTCTGTGAACTGCGCATGAGTTTTTTTTTTATTAAAAAAATGAGACAAAGTTCTCGTCAATATATTGGAAATAAAATAATGGCACCGATAAATAGGAAAACAAAAACAGCTGCGGGGTAGAAAAAAAAACAGCAAAAATCAGAGGAATGACACTAGCGAGTGAGATGAGATTCACAGATTCTTAAAAAGGGGCTGAAAAATAGAAACGATCACAATTATGAACGATCATATTAGTCATTTTTTTCCGCCCGAACAGGCAACTCCATGCTTTCCACCCCTCAGCAACGATAATTTTCCTCTTCTAGCAGGATACACTGATGAGGAACTCATTCCAAATCATGCCAAATCAGAATTCATGAGAGAGCCACTGGGTTAAAAAAGCAAAAAGGCGACTGTTTTGAACAAAGAATCGCCACTCTGACTCTGATCTTTGCGCAATCCAAGTCCACGAGGATTGCAGTATCACAATCAGTGCGGACAATGGCCATGCAAGTGCAAAGATTCTAATGATTAACCAGAGGATCATTGATGACGTTGGTTCCAAATATCATTTTTTCTAGAGCCGAGAAGCACTTGGATTGTGAGAATGAAATACCTCTCCATCATGCAAGGATATGTGACACAAAGAAAATAAATAAATGAATCAATCAATCAACTTACGTCAGATAGAGTCAGAAGATGAATAAACCAAGAGCATACCTTTATGGAATTCCCCACAAGATTTGTGATGATCTGTCGAAACCGCCCTGGGTCCCCAACGAGGACTTCTGGCACCCCATCCGACACATACACAGCCAGCTTTTGCCGCCCAAATGGAAAATAAAACAAAAAGAAAACAAATAAATAAACTAACATCCGAATAGATAGATTCCAATTCTCGCCCTCCTTCCAAGCTTTTCTAATCACAATTCCTCAAAACTATAAATTCATGAGGGCCAAAATGTGAAATTCCTATCTGGGTTCATTAATTTTATTATAAAAAGGAAAATCCGTTCTTTACCTCTATTCCCTTCTCCAATGACTTATCAGAGAAAAGTGACAGCACACTATCCAGAACTGCACGAACGTCAAAAGGAACGGCCTCAAGCTCAAGCCTGCCTGATTCTATCTTTGCCTGATCAAGGACCTCATTTATCAGGGCTATTAAAGCCTTCCCGCTGTCCTGAGCAGTCATCGCATAATCTTGCTGTGTTGCATCCAGATCTGTGTCCATCAGCATTTGCAGCATTCCTAGAAAAGGACCAGATGTTTGAAAATTTGTTTTTTTGTAGACAGACTGCAGATTCGACTTATAAAACCACCGGAAGACTTCTGAAGCCAATGAGATTTTAAATAAAACTAAACGATAGAGAGACTTTATAAATCTCTCGAGTTAACCGTATAACTGACCTAGTACGCCATTCATTGGAGTCCGGATTTCATGTGATACAGTTGCTAGAAACTACAAGAGCAACAATCAAAATTATCATATGAGAAGATCTGAAGTAAAATAGGAACATTATTAGCAAACAAAATGGTTCATGATTTCGTTGAATTGAACTACCCAACTTAAAATCAGAATCAATCGTAGGAGCCAAACAAATCATTTAAATAACCTTCTTTGACCGATTCCCAACTGATGCGATACTGTCACATAAACCCATTAGCTACAGTGATGTGAGAAAAGGAAGAACCTGAGACTTTGCTACATCGGCAGCTTCTGCTCGCCCTTTCAGTTCCCTCATTTCATGATAATCATCCTCCACCTTCTCAATTCGGTTTATTGCTGCATAAAATATGTGCCCAAGAAGTAAGACAATCACAAGAACTCCTGTTGATGTTGTCACTGCGGACCATGGTGGTGGGAGTTTCTGTTTGAATCTGAGGTTCAAGTGAAAAGAAAAAAATGAAAACTAAGAAACCGCCTGTTATATCAACTCTGGGGAGCGCAGTAATACAGGAAGATTTAAAAAAAAGAAAAAAAACGATTCATAGAAGAAAGAGTATAATGCATAACTCACAACGTGCAATAGTAGCAAATATGGTGCATTATAAATAAACTTGAGGTGAATAGCGAAAATATGCCACCTAGTAATGGTGACGTCCTTGTGGAGGATGCAACCCCTTTGCTATTTTTAAGGTCGGAGGAAATTCATGTCCGTGGTTCATAATCACGAAATTACCAGGACGATTGAGCACGTTAAGCCCGTGTTTGCCATAGACAGAAGGGATGACAAAGTCTTTTACCACTTATAAATCATTTGAAGTTCCATTTTGTAGGGTGCGAACATTTTCAGAGGCCTTCATAACTATGAAGCATCTCGCATATAACATGATGGCAAGAAGACAGCAAATAAACTAACAAATAAAACCAAACAGACGAGCCTATCAATTTTTATCTGGATATCTTTTAAGGATTTTCTGCGATATTCCATTGCTAGTGTGTTCCACTGAGCGCAGATCGCTATAAAATAGAGATGCTGATCTATTCATGATCTCTCCCAACGCACATCCATAAACAACCGATGGGAGACATTTGTATTTTGCTGCCGATGGAAAGGAGTACCTGCAATGCATCTCGTGCTTTCGCAATGGATCTCCAAAGTCCAGATGGCTGACATGCAGCAGGCCTGTGTCAGTGGCATTGGGCCCATACATCCTCATAGGATAGGAGCTATTAGTTGTATCATAAACATTAACAACAATTTTCTGTTTGCTAGAAAGTTGCTGAAGAAGCTTCTCTACCAATGATGGCACATCAAACGACGCACCAAGGTACCTGTTAAAACGGATTTCCTGAGATATTAGCTCCTGTAATCCTCCTTTGGGATTCCATTTCCAATTTAAAGAGTTTATGTATAAATTTATAAAGCTTCAAGAAAGTATTGGAAAACCTACCCAACTGTGGCTTTGATGCGATCATCAGGGGTAGCGTCTGAAGGTAAGTCTCTGTTATATACAGCAAAAGTTAGCACCACACCTAAGTGGTTGGATTTTAGAAGCTTGAAAGGGGAGGTCAAAACCCCCTTCCCCGTTGACCTTGCACGCAGGATGTTCTCACGATCCTCCTACATAAAGCGGCGGAAATTGAAGTTTAAGCTAAAACTCAAGTGTATATAAGTGGAATGATAAACTAAAGAACAGAGATGCGTCCGGGCATAAAAAAGTACAAAATTTATATAAGAATACAAGGACGATCACTATGCTGCAAGGTGGGATTTTTTTCATGCGTGGGCGAGGTGCAAAAAGCCCTAAGATGGCACTTAAAGGGCACGAAGTAGGTGGTGGTCAACGTACGTGGGCTACCTTTTCGCATGTATAGCATGCCCTCAAAGAATGCATGACGAAAATATTTTCGTTTTTAGTTTTTGTGCGGAGAGGATAGAGGGAGGAGAAGCAAGAAAATGAACAAGCCTTTCTGCAAAGGCTTGTTCATTTACAATATTACAAGAAACGTGTCAGCAACTGCAGAAATTTTCATAAAGTAATGATGAGAGCTCAAGAATTGAATTAAATTAAATTAAAGCATCCTCATAATCTAAAGAAGATTTTGCATTAAATCTCTGCATCATGGATCCAGATGATACTCCTGGACCAAAAACTCCATGTGCACTGTGGATCGAGTTGCAAAATCCGACAACAATAGATTAGAACATCCATGAGAAACAACAAAAAGATCTCCAGAGGAAGAAATTCTTCACCTTTCCGGACGTCATATCAATGGAGACGATGTGAGCGACAGTTTCTTGCGAGAATATGACAGGCGCATATTCATCTTGAATAGGTGACGGGTCAAGTTTCTCGGTCATGTACTCATTCCGGACGGGAGATTGATCCTCTGTCTCCATCTTCTTTATCGTCCAGCCATGCTGCTTCTCAAACAGCTCTCTTTCTGAGTGCACAACTCTTAATGCATATGCAACACCACTCGTCAGTGGCCTTTCAAACGCCGTTCTTGCTGTATACTCTGCAAATGTTTTCTGCCAAAATACAAAAGAACAAAATTAGACTCGATGGCAGTATTTACCGGTCACCTTTTGATCCGTTAACAAGTGAACACACAGGTCATACCGTGAAGTTAATTCTTATTTCCACCCTCAAAATATGAGGAAAATAAGATTTTCAAACCAGTAACATCTTACAGATAAAAATAGTAACATTCCGCAACCCTTTGGAAAAATCAAAGTAAAATATTGGAAATGCCTAGAGCTTGCAATAAATGATAGGATGAACCGCTGTATCTGAAGAAAGAAAATAAAAAAAAACCTGATCGATGGCAGACGGTCGTTTCCCATGATGGAATGTTGAGACGAGAATAGCAAGTGCATGCACATGATTCATGCTGACATTAAACTGATCCTGCAGCATACGAGCCCTCTCATCACACATGTTTACAAGGTTTTCCTTATTTCTTGCCATGGTATTTGCACTCATTATCAAATATATCCACAGAGACACAAGAACCCCGGAAGTGACCCCCACAAATAGGAGCTTCTTTCTCCACAATCCACACTTTGAGCTCCGTGTCTGTTGTGACAGCTGAATTTTGAAAATCTCTGAGCATTTGCATAATGTAGCATGAACCGAAGAAGCCTTGCGGTTCACCAGTACAGCTACCAAGGCCGACCCAAAAATCTTCAGGAGAAGCTTCGTAAGACTCCCATAATATTCCCACTTACAGATAACTGATTCTCTTGTTTCCAGGATATTGCTGCAGTCCTACAAGGCACCAATGCATCACAGTGGAAATCGGCTTAGAGGATATAACATAAATAAATTATTTAACAAAAAATAAAATAAGATGGAAGGTTTTCTTGCGCATTTTCATTTACGTCCATTGACCAATTTAAATCATTTATTTATATAGCAAGATGATATGTGGCAATCACAGTCCAATGGAAATACACCAACGATTGCAAGACTAGCAAGTGAAACTTTATTAATGAAGCAGAGTAGATTAAATACATATGGACAGAGGAACCTCTCCTATCTTAACAGATAAAACAGGCATCACACCGGAAGAAAAAACAACGAAAGTTCTAACATTTATCGAAAGTTCAAAGCATTTCAATTCGTGTGAAAAAGGAACCAAGAAAACAGCACTAAGCCATTTCATTACTATGCCTTTAGCCCTAAACCCCTCTCATCGGTGGTTGCTCTAAAGGATACAGCGTGACCATATACTATAGTCATCAGCTTCCTTCTTCGTCCGTGTTCCTCAAAAATCACTGGGGGTTGTTCTATTGCAACAGAAACTGTAGATAGAAGATAGTAGGTTTCTACCAACCAGCCAATCCCCATCAAACTTCCGACAGATGTCACTTCTCCTGACTAGTCAATCTAGAATGTTGCCACCTCTTTTGGCTGATATTACAGAGCAAAGGCTATTTAAATGTCAAACAATGAAGTAAGTGTGATAAAAGGATGCCCTTTTCCCTCCATTTGACTGATAAAATTTAAGATTCCGATGTGGCATGATTCCACGGATATAGAGGTCAACTGGTGTAGCTTTGACTCTGATAGCTCAGTGAACATCTTGTATTGTGGATTACTGCCTCCAACTGCACGGTACTGATTTCTACTCTCGAAAAGAGAGAATACACGAGACGAAAAATAACAAAAATGTAAGTGTAGCAATATACGTGCAAAGGAATATGAACATAGGAAAAGCTGCAAATGCTTCAGATCAAAATTTAGGGAGTTAGTTTATTTCACCGTTCCCAACACGAGTCAACGCAGAACCTTCTCTTGAGGAATGGGTCAGGAAGAGTTCTTCGGTACCTACCCTTCCTTTCTTACCCTTATATATCAGGGTGCCCCGGGATATCCGCACCAGGGTGTAATAAATGTCGTCACTGTATCTCTTTTTTAGGGTTCCTCGATTTCATGTAGAGTGAATGGGCGGGAAACATGCATGCGTGTGCATGGGAGACACGTAAGCACAGCTCCAACTATCTTTCTCCTGGTGTCATACTCCATCCCTCCAAACTCTTTAGACATCCTATCATCTCAATTTTGTTAACCTTTCTCAAAAGGGCCCATCATTATTCAGCTCATTGATGCCACAGGAAGATCTACAGCCGAGCTGTGACTGTGATTTGAGGAGCAGTTGATGAGAACTTCTTTTACAGAAATTTAATTCTTCCATTTGATGATAGCCTACAACAAAATAAATCAAAAAGGTGCCACCTGTCCTATTATTATAAACCAAAGGTATATCCTTTAAAAGAATTCTTCAAAAATCAACCATATTGCCAAATACAGCACAATGGTTCAATCCTAACGTCAGAAATGAAGACCACCTCACAGTTGGAGAATCAATGATGACTGTAAATACAACGTCTTTCCCAGGGGGCGCAAATGCAAGGAAAGTAGCAGCTCTCATCATGGAAAGGAAAATAATGTCAATCGCTTTTCCAACTAGTGGCTTTGATGATGCTATTGTTCACAACCAGGGACATATGGAAGCCAACTCCAACTCAAAGAAAACTATTGCGAGCTGCCGTCAATGTAAGAAATGGCAATGAAGAAGTCTTTTATTACTGGTGATTGATCAATAAAAGCGTTTGTTCCACCTCTATTCAAGGCATGCTATCACTTCGATGTTTCATTACAGATGGATGATGGGCTATTTGTCAAAATAGTCACATATTGAAAGAATAGATAAAAACGGCGATTACGTGGATTAAACTAATTAATGTGTGTAACTTAGTTTGAATTGATTGCCCCAATCCCTTGATAGGGCATTCGAGCCAACAGTTGATATTTGGCTGAAAGCATCCTATTTTACTTATCCAAGTGACCAGAATAAAAAATCAACTTGTGAATGACAAGTGTCCTAGAATATCATTTTGCAATTTTTAAATTTGCAAAGATAACAACTAACCCATAAACCAATGATAGTTGCGAGAACCTCATAATTCTATAGCAAAGTAGAACCAAAGGGCAAGTTTCCTCCAAGTGGGAGGAGCTCACGTGATGCAGAATTCATGACAAGTCTGATGCACGAAGCAAATTCCATGTGACATCCGAGAAACAAAGGATGTGAACAAGTTGTTCCCTTCCGTATAAAAGCAGAAACAAAAGGAGAAACTGGGGAAAAAGTCAACTACTGATGCTCGAAAGGATAAGTGTGCATAAAAAGTGTGAGAAAATCCCACACAGCATGGAAATGCATGAGAAGTTTAATACGCAAGAAAATTCCCTGTGGCATACTTGAAGTTAAGGATACAAAGAAGTTTGTTCATCCCATATAAAAAATAAAATTAAGGGAGAAAAGGCAATAAAATCAACAAGTGATGCTCAAAAAGATACGCATGAAAAGCAAGGTAAGAACCCACATTAATGCACAGGAAAACTTATATTCTAGTGAATTCCATGAGACATACTTGAATTGAAGAATATGCACAGGTTTTTCCATCGCATATAAAAAGGAAAACGAATGAAGAAAAGGCAATACAATTGGCATGGATGATTAGAAGGGTGAATGTGCATGAAATGCACGGGAAGAATCCACATGGCATGGCCGTGCTTGAGGAGTCAAATATGCCAGTAAAGTTCTATGTGACATACTTGAGGCAAAGGATGCAAACCAGCTGTTCCATTCCACATATAAGGGTAACAAAAAGAGTCAGAGGCAATAAAATTTCCACATGACGTTCAAAAGGATAACTGTGCATGAAAACGCGTGGGAAGAACCCACATGATATCTCAACGGATGAGAAGCCTAATTTGGTAGCAAATCTCAAGTGGCATACTAAAAGCGAAGTATATGAGCCAGTTGTCCATTCCAGGCAGAAAAGAAAACAAAGGAAGGTGATAAATTGGGACCTGATGCGCAAAAGGATAGCCGTGGTTAAAAACTGAGGAAAGAACCCGCATACTGTGACAATGCACAAGAAAGTCTAATATCCTAGCAAAATCAATGTGGCATACTTGAAGTGAAGGAAATGAACAAGTTGTTCCGTTTTATATCCAAAAGGACACAAGGCAAGAAAAGGTAATAAAATCAACTCGTCATGCACAGAGGATAGTGTACATGAAAAGCACAGGAAGAACCCATAAGGCATGGCAATACATAGGAAGCCTGATAAGCTAGCAAATTATATGACAGACTTGAATCAATGGATGTGAACAAGTGTTGGATTCAATTAAAAAAAGGAGAAAAAGAAAAAAAATGTGGTAAAATCAACACGTGCTATTCAAAAAGATGAATATGGCAATGCATAAGAAGTCTGATATGTTATCGAAGTCCGAGTGACATACTTGATGAAGGAGAAAGAAGTTGTTCCATTTCATTTCAGGAAGGAAAAAAAGAAGAAAAGGCAATAAAATCACCACGTGACGCTTGAAAGCATGTGTCCACGAAAATCATGGAGAGAACCCAAATGACATGGAATTATTGAGACACCTAGTACATTAGAAAATTTTGTGGCATACGTGAAGTAGAGGCCATGAACAAGAAGTTCCATTATAGATGAAAAGGGAAACAAAAGAAGAAAGGGCAACAGGTTGTGTGCATGAAGCATGAGAGGAACTCACATGAAATGGCTATGCATGAGAGGTCAAATACACTAGCAAAAGTCCTATGAGACACACTTTAGGCAAAGCATGAGCAAGGTTGTTTGAATCCTCAACAAAACGGAAAAAAATGAAGAAAAGTCCACAAAATTGGCACGTGAGGTTCAAAACGATGTGTGGACATAAAAGTTGGTAATTGACCTGATACAATTGTCACGCCATGCATCGAATGTTCAACATGATATTAAGTATTCTCAGTCAATGATCTTCAAGAGTTACACATCGTTCACATGTTGAATATATTGGATACTCTTATTTTTACAACTATGATTCGTATAAAAAAAACTGATATCCCAAAAAAGGAAACGACTACAAAAAGATACAACTAAATCATGGCATCTTTTTCATTACTAACTTTATCGGAGAAAAATAAGAAATTGACTTTGATGAGGATGTCACTAGTGAGCTCCAAGAGAACAGTAAAGGATTGCCTTCTACAGAGAAGACAATAGTTTGTCTTCTAAATGGAAAGGCAACAAGGTGTCATGTTGATTGAACCCTAATTTTACTTGCCATCAACAAATGATCTTGATTTGAGTAGTTCATGAAATGTGAAGGTGGCACATAGAAACTTAGGTCTAAGCAATAGAAATTGGTGTCGAAACACAATTAGAAAATTATATTTCTTCATGCCAACGAGCCATAGTATGTCTTAGATCCCCCTGCATACTCCATTGAAGAAGGCTTCCCCCAACTCACTTGACAATGGCAATTCGTTCACTAGTTCTCAAGGTTGTGTTACGCAACCATGCTCAAGAAATCATGCACAATTGCACCTCTAAATAGCCAACAGTTAAAGTCAAAGACACTAACTCTAATAAAGGGGGTTGCTAATTCCATCCCCTCATGGCCACTCAATCAGCACATTGGTAGTGGAGAGCATTGTTAAATTACTAATAATTTAAAACTTGAGTTTTCCAATAGAATTCAATCATCAAACCATAGAAGAGAACGTTGACAAGATGAATGAATGCAACCCTTTTGAAGACAATGTGATAGCAGTGAATTGTGATGTCAAAATGTATATAATGTTGTGTAGCAAGGCAAATATATCTCAAAACAATGTACATGGATATAAGTTAACAAAGAATATATTATTATTTTTAATGTGGCATCAAACGATCCAGCACGACTAATGACATAATAATGCTCATAACTGATCTAGTGTTTAGAGTAAGTCGTCTTTTTACCAATGAAAAAGCATGCAATATTTTCACAAAAGCATCACAATACCGTTGATCTAGAGCTCCATAATCTTAGTTCACGTATAAGTTGATTGATAAGCTAATTGGCAGCAATAAGAGTCACTTTTTTTAGTAAGACACATCAGACTATCGAACTCGACGATGAGGTATCGTGTCTTTCAATCCACATTCTTTGACACATTTGTAGCATACTAATTAAAACCTTATCATGTCCATACAATTCTTCACAGTCAAGAATATACTTCAGTTATATATCATTTAATAGTAGTATCCCAAATTATAGTTCAATTCAATCATTAGAAGCTTCTTCTCTCACCGGATGCTTCTGCATGGCCATGGCTTTGATCCCCCACCTTAGATAGAAATAATGTGGGGTAAGCTTTAAGAAATCTTCCATCCCCTCTCAATAAAGTCCAAAAAAAGGAAAATAATTCCATAATTATACTTAAATCATTATCTTGATGTGACCACGCCATAGATTGCCATTGAATGGAAAACGATGATTAACTAGATCCACCTCTATGACTATGAATGGCATGTACATCCAGACCCACTGAAAAATTAAGAATAAGTTTAAAATAGACAAAGATACAAAGTCAATGGCCTGACCAAACACTCCTTGAGCCCACTTGCATGGCATCAATGAACATCTTGCCCTCTAATAATGCCATGCCATCAAAGTGATACCCAAGCATCACCTAGGTTGCACCTTCAGAACTATGGATTTCTTCAAAAAAAAAAGGAGAGATTTAAGATGTCAACTAGATAGCTTCTCCGCATTATCTCATTTGGAAATCATTATGAAGCTTCCATACGTCAGCTTGTTGCAGTAGTTCATCAATTTTGCCAAGAGCCATCATAATCACCCCAAATCTGAATATTGTAGGAGATCTCTCGTTTGAAGAAAACTAATATCCATTGTAATTCATGGAGGTGGCTCCATATTCGTCATGATTGGTAAAATGTCTTCTCTCCTTATATCAATAAATTAATGCGAGATTAACCATCCCATCAAACCACTCGGGCGAGCAGCGGGCCAGTGAGGAACCGAGAAACAAGAAACGAACGGAAAAATTGCTGCAAGATTCAATCAGACGTCTTGAAGGAGCAGGGCATTCATTGGCCATGATGACAACTTCTGTCAAGATAAATACAGCTGTAAACAGTGAGGTTTGTCAAACAGATATGCCTGAAGAGGATCCACGGGATCATTTGAGTACCCACCTCCAAGAAGGCCTACAATCAATGCTGGCATGCCCAAAACTACTGCCAAGAATGGCTGTTCTTACCTGGGCAACGGGACCTCAGTGCAATACAACATATGGAGAAAGAAAAATAATAGATAGTAAATAGAACAAAGAAACCTGAGACGATCATGGTGTCTTCCGTTCTCACAAAAGGAACATAGCATGATGAGTTCTTAATAAGAAAGTATCGCCTCCAGCTGCTTAAATGCACCATAAATAGGCAGAAAACAGCGACTTCTAGGAGGTCATGGAGAAACTACGGAGCTCAGCAACTGGGGCTCTTTTGTAATATAGCATGAGAAGAATGAAAAAAAATAGATGGAGTAAATGAAACTGAGATGATGATGACGGGATCCTCCGTTCTTGTATCGTATAGGACAAAAAATAACAATCAGTTCTTAATAACAAGGTAACAACTTTCCCATCCTTAACACGTCTTTAACGTGCAGGAAACAGCGACTTCTACCAGGACATGAAGAGCTAGAGTGCTCGTGGAAGAAGCAAACCTGGTCGAAGATGTGGAAAGCTGACGCCAGAGATCGAAGATGGCTTCCGCCGATGCTGAAACGCTGCAGAAGGGCCCGATCCTTCTCTTCCAGGAGGTCACCGGAGCACCCCCTGTTCTTCATGAATCCGCAGCACGCATGACCGCAAGAAAACCCGAGGAGACCGGCAAGGATGACCAAAACCCATAAAACCCCAATCTTTACACCCCCAGTGCCGCATGCACCGCTGGGCTCACCCTTCAAGCCACCATCGGAGCTCCGAACCCTCCAATTCCAAGGCATTCTGGCAATGACCCACCGCCTGAACCTCACGATGAGCCGAGAGAGCATGAAAAACGACTTGGAAAGGGAGGTAAACCTCATCAAACGAGAAGGTTCCAGATGGACTTCCTCTCCGAACCAGATACGGGAGGAAGAGAAAGGAAGCCCGCCTGGGGCTTTCTCCTCTCCGACGAGCAAAATGTCATTACACCAAGCTCAGGAACGCATCAACACTTCGCTGGAGAAGACCCCACAACGAACTAACCGAGGCTTTGCAGGAACGGATAGGGCAAGGAGATAAAGATGGCCGTATTCTTACACCCGCCCCGATCAAAATCCTCTTCTCCCAAGGAAACACGGTTTTCCCCCACCAAAGCCTCCCGAGAATTATACCCTCTATCACACCGCCACGGAAGAGTCCAATGACGGGGGATCCGAAGCTCTTTTCTCCGCTCTACCTGCACAGGAATCATTGGTCAGACGAGCAAAAAAGAGAGCTCGATGAGCCACCAACGGACGACGGAATTGAAAAATGGAAGTCGTTCTCCACTGTACCGTTTTTGTTCTTTTCTTTGTATCCCCCTCGGGGGCGCCTCCTCAAGCTGTAGGCTTTTGTGGGCGTATTCCTCCGTTTAGACGACCATCATTATCTCATTATCCGCTGGGGGGGAGAGGGGGGAGATCAGGGAGCTCGGCAAAACGGAGCTCGCAGAAGCCCGTAACAGAGAGAAGCGAGGAGAGTAGGAAGCAACGACAAGAGCACCGGGACTGGGGACGACGGAGGCTTCTTAACAGGAGCTTCTCGAGCTCCTTTTCCTCTTTCCACCCTTTCCTGTTTCCTCTTCTCGCTCTTCTGCTTCGTGGCCTGTGAAAGCGACCTCTCCCTCGGCCGTGTGGAGGGTGCTCGCGTTAAACACGGATTTAAAATTAGAAAAAATAACCCGGGGAAGAAGACGGGTTGACAGAGAACGTGACCGACTGTCCCGCGCACTGTTCTCGTCGCCCTTTCCTCTTCCACAGCGTCTCTAACTGTCCAAGCCCGAAAGGGGGAGCGGAAGATCTCAAACCACAGACACAGAGATAGAGAGAGGGAGATGCGGGGCGATAGACGCATTTAATGGCAGAAGTCTTAATGTTTACTTCGGTGATTAATCGTTAGTCGAGGAAGAAGATGATGCCCTTCTACTGCTACCTATGCATTCCCCGAATCCGGCGTGACCAAGCTGGGTTCTTCCGAAGGCGGCGAATGAGAATCTCCTCCCCACTGAAGCCCATTGGTTGGGGGCAGGCGAGGGGGCAGCTTTATTAGTAACTATGTAAGCTCTCAGAGCCCAAAGTCGTACCGATATTCCCCCCCCCTGGCGCCGGCGGCGACCGAGGAAGAAGACGAACATGATGCCCACGGCGACCGCATATAGATTAACTTAATCACCGCGGCGACCCAGGGGAGTCAACTCCGGATTTAATTGACCCAGGATTTTCGATCAGGCCTTGACCCCAAGTCAACGCGCTTCTCGTTAATAAAATAACTCCCCGAATTTGGACCAATAAAAAACTGTCTTTTGTTACAAGTGATATCTTTCTTTTTCGGGCAAGAGAGCATCTGACGGATGTGTTGGGCCCACATTCTGTGACGTGGCCATGCATGAGTGGGCCAGGTCAAAGAGTGACTATCGATTGATCATCTCGACATGCGCGCGACCGTTGGATCTCCGCTCGGCAGAAGGGATCGCCGAAATCAGGTGCTGACAAATGGCACAATCTGGGGTAGGACCGAATCCTACGGCATAGATTTACGGTGGCAACTTGCCGATCAGTGATTCCCGCGTGGCAGCGCTCAGAATCCCTCCGGGCGATAGCTCCAAGCCACTGACACGTGTCAATCTGGGGGCGCAACGCCATGTGGACCCCAGATCCGTTGACGATTCCAGATGGAACTCTGTCTTCCTATCAGAGGGCAGCTGTCCGGGCCCTATATCCTGCGGCTTCTTACGTGGGTTCAGGAGACAGCTGTTCTGGCAGGCGGCGCGCCAGAGGCGTGGCGGCATCTACGCCACAAATCTGATCGGACGGTTGAAGAAAAACCCGGCAGAAGCCTATTTACTAGGTCGTAGGTCGGGCAAAAGTCACGTGGTGCTGATGGTCGCCGTTGGGGATGGTAGAGGCCGACCAGCTGTCGTCACCCACTCTGTTTACGGTACCGTGCTCCCCTCTGGTTAACGTGAACCACCATCATCCTGTATCTGCATGGTGAACTACGTGGCCGTGGCGCCAGAGACCATGGAGGTCACCAGAACGGCGATTATTGGAGGCTACGGCCGCGGAGGAACAGCAGACCCCTCCCTCTCTCACCCTCCTGCCGTCGCGCCGCTGGCTACTGGTTGCCTGGTTTCTCAGAGCCCCTCTGTCCTCTGTTTGCGTGTCTGTCTCTCTCTTCTCTCTCCTCTCTCTCTCTCTCTCTCTCTCTCTCTCTCTCTCTCTCTCTCTGTTCTCTATCTCTGGGACCAGAGAAGACAAAAATGAGACCTTTTAGTACACGATATCGAGCCTTCTGTGAGTGGTTAATCAGAGATTAGTTAATCATAAAACCAGAGAGAAATGATCTGACACACGACGTTGAATTTTGGGTTGACCCGCCGCCATGTGAGGGAGGAGAGAAATCGACAGACGTGGGAAGACCCCCGGGCTCGTCTGCATCTGTGCTGAGACTCTCCACGTTCGCCGACGGCAAGGTGTACGCGCAGGAGGGAATTGAAGAACCGATGAGCTGACCGGAGCAGCCGGTTAACCAAAGGCATTGACTTTAGTGGTCAGCCCGGGGCTCAACATGTCTTCGCGCGACTGGTTAACCAGTTCCTCGTCTTCTCAATCGAACAGTAGATAAAAAGAACTCATCTATGAACCCAGAATCCCATAACTCCAGTCAAACACCATCATTCCAAAATCAAAACCCGGAATGTGACGCCACAAAAACGCATTTTGTAGAATACGAAATGTGACCAGTGAGATCTAGAGCAAATGTCAACGGGCTACACTAGGGTTACCAAAAGTCAACCCTATACCCCGCTCCATGGGTATCTCTGACCTTGGAGCAATTATCAGGAGCTAATACAATCCATTAGACTCGGCCAGCTGCTTATAGATGAATTGTACTCGTGACAAAATTAGTCCACAAGGGGAGGTGGGGAGTTCCTACCGGTACGAGCTGGCAGAAAGTCAACCCGAAAGTTGATATACACGCAAAGGGGCAAGCTCTTGACCCACTCTGTAACGGCGTTTTGTTCGTAAATAAATTAATTTGTCGATCCTTCGGTTTGAACAGGCGGCTCCACGATCTCAGCAGGCGGCGCCGCCCATTTCCCAGAAAGCGCCATGCCCATCATCTCATAGATCTTCCCCCCAAGCTCGGAGGGATTGTCGGGCTACAGGAGCAAAAAGTGGAAAAAAGAAAAAAAAGTTAACCACTAATTCTCCAAAGTTGAATTTAAACTTCATAAAATGGAAAGAAATGTCGTAAAGTTGCGTCATTGAGTGCATCCTGTTCGTCTTTCGATTATTTTTTTCATATGTAACATTTGACTTACGGTAAATATAATTTCATGAATTGAAATATTGAGAATATCTACAGAAAAATGCGATGGTGGATATGCTACTCACAGTGAAGCCGCTGGAGATGAGAGCAGTGTCATAGAGAAGGTCAATGGCCCTCTGCGCCTCTGGATCTTCAGAAGAAGTTCGGCAAGCAACCTGAAGAACACCGAAATATTTGACGAACGAACGAAGCCAAGATACTCAGTTTCTAATCAAGAAGATCGTACGCATTCATGCTCGTCAAATCATCAAGAGGATCTGATTATGATGTCAAAATGGCTTACGTTCAAGTCCTTGATTATGGGGTGCTCCGGATTAATTTCAAACACTCTTCTGCTACGCATAAAGTCCAAGCTGCTTGTGTCCCCAATCGTCTGAGCTTTCATCAACCTGCATGAAACACGGCAGCATGATGCAGATATCAGCACTCGATAGTGTGACAGGTGAGCGGTGGGTCAACGCATGAGGAAGATCTAACCTTTCCATGTTCGCAGACCAGCCAAATTTCCCAGAGACGAGAACACAAGGAGATGTACTGAGCCGGTTAGAGATCTGGACACTGGCCACCTTGTCCCCCAGCCTCTTCTTGATCCAGTCGCACATCTGGCCGAATTCCTGCTTGATTTCCCTCTCCTTCTCCTCGTTCCTATCACCTGCCCAGAGATTCAAGACGAATTTCAAGCTCTTGGTTCGCAGAAGAATCGAAGGAGCGGAAGCAGGCGGAAGCAGAGTCTGACCCAGATCCAAGTCCTCCTTGCTGATGTCCACAAAATTCTTTTCCTTGTAGGATTTAAGGTTTGTAATGGCCACCTCGTCTATAGGATCAACCAAGAACAGAACCTGCGGTGTGATGGCGGTTTAAAATCTGCGGTCAGATACTTACAGTTGCGGGAACCAAAAAAGAAAAAAGAAAAATAGGAGTGATGTAACCCTGTTGACAAAGCTTAGAATTGAGAATCAATTAAAATTCTTACTTCATATTCTTTCTCAAGAAGCCGCTCCAGGAAAGGAGTGTTTTTCGCGCTCGTCAGGCTGTCAGCTGCAATATAGTAAATATCCTTCTGCTCGGGCTTCATGTTCTCCACATATTCATCCAGGCTGATCAGCTCTTGCTCACTATGAGAAGAGAAGAATCTGAGCAGTGGTGCTATGCGTTTGTGGTTTGAGTGGTCCTCCATGCAACCCAATTTCAAGTGTTTACCAAAGTTCTCCCAGAACTTGTCGTAGTCCTGATATAGCAACCCATTTATGCATGTATTAGCAAGGCATCATGTTTGGAGAAAGATATAGGGTTTCGAGAGGCATGTGTTCAAGAACCCATAAATCTTGCATAAAATGGGTCTGTCAGACAGATTATACTTACATCTCTGTTCTCACTGAGAGAAATACCCAAAATCATATCAAACGCCTTCCGAACAAGGCGCTTTCTCATTATTCGTATCTAAAATGAGGATGGATAGAAGACAGAAATTAGAAGCGTCCGAGCAACAAGACAGAGAAAAGTGTAACGGTAACCAATAGTGAGCACTTACAATGCGGCTTTCTTGGAGGATCTCACGCGATACATTCAGTGGAAGGTCGTTTGAATCCACAATACCCTTCACAAAGCTTAGGTACCTCGGGAACTGGTCAAGACAAACAAGGAAGAATCCAGTTAAGTTACAATGAGAAATCGGTGACGACATATAAGCGATAGAGTACAGCTCATACAAGTTCGCCGTCAAACTCATCAGAGATGAAAACACGTTTGACATAAAGTCTTATGTTCCTCGTCTTTGGATTGACAATGTCATCTCCTCTTCCTGCAGGACTTAAAGCTGGCACAAATAGGATAGACCTGAACTCAACTTCTCCCTGTTACAGAAGTATGATTGGGTTAGAGCCAAAAACAGAATGCAATCTATTTCAAGACATGTAATTGACAAGGCAAAAAGTGCATTGAAGTGGCATCAGGTATTCCAAAATCCAACAGATAGCTACGTCACAATTGAGAACATAGCAACTGCTTCTGAGGAACGCATAAGTGAGAAAACCCCATGTTATAAAACCATTGGATTTCACGGATTCAGGAAGCGATGCTTTCCGCCCTTGACAAGTTTTGTATTAAAAAATAATTTATTATGATTATTTCTTCTGCATGGGTTACAACTTGATCATACCATAGTGGGCTTCCTTTTGTCATTTTTCATTAGTTTTATTATCTCAAATAAATAGAGAAAAAAGTCGCAGTAGACATAAAATGATGCGGGTTGTGCTATAGTAAATATTCATTTTTGCACGCAGTTGGAGTAAGAATATTTCTTCCGTTGAAAGGGAGGCAAATGGCATTAAAAAAGATTAACAATAATTCCAATTCCTCTAAAGGTTCCATGTATACAACCTGCTATCATAATCATCTCATTTGTGACAACACATTCTGTCTCCAACGACTAAAAATAAAATGCCACGGATAAAGAACTGCGAAAAGAAAAACTATTTCAACAATACGTTCATATTGTGAGCATGATATTATCAAACGATATAAATATTGATATTCAAGTGCACCACATACAAATAAATAAGTATATTTTTGCCTATTAGTGAATAACTACAGAGTACATGCTCAACGATGTAAATAACAGAAGAGATAATTGACAATAATCTGCACTTATGTTCCCAGAAATTGCATGAAATAAAGTGGATTCTGCCGCAAAGTGAACATACGACACCAAAAATACAGTTCAATTGACCAGATCACTGTCTCGCCAATGCAAAATTCGAGGGTTCATAGCCACCAAATTTCACATTAGGAGTGAATTGAAATGATGTTCAAGGAAGCCATATGCAAAAAAATCAATCGATCATATATCTGCCTCACACCATCCCATCATATTGTTTTAATATTACTCAAAAAGTCACCTCAGTTGTGAAGTGCGATGATGCTAAAGGATCCAAGTATTCCTTGAAGGTATTCTTGTAAAACTCATTATACTCCTCAGTAGTCACATCCTTTGGATTCCGAAGCTGCGAGAAAAAAAAAGAAAGATGCATAATGCAAATTAATCCCAGAAACTCAGAATGAAAGAGTTTCAAAAAAAGAGCCCTACAAACCCACCCATATAGGCTTAGTCTCATTCGTAAGCTCCCAGTCCCAATATCGTTCGACCACTTTTTTTGTCTTCTTCTTCTTCTGCAAACGAGGTAACATGGATTTCTTTAAAATGTTGAGTTTAGGCAATGAAAAAGATAACATAGAGCCAAGAACAATTGATAAATAAGCGGCAGGGTCACCTCAGTTTGGACATCTTCATTGCCTTCCTTCTTCTCTTCACTCGGATCCTCGTCAACCTCGACCTATTTATTATGACCAACAAAAACCAGCTATAATGGTATCCGCCAGGAATCATGAAATACATCAATACTCAGAAACAACGTCGGTCCTAGGACTGTAATCCTTAAAGGAAAAGCAGAAAAAAAAAAGTGAGATCCATTAAAAATCAGACTACTTCAATCTCTCAATGCGTACCTCCTTTGTAAATCCTTTTTCTTGCCAAGTGTAGATAGGGAAAGAAACGAACTGCGAGTAATTTTTCACGAGATTCTGGATCTTTTCAGGGTGAGCAAAAGCCTTGTCATCATGCTGTAAATCAAATGAAAAGGGAAGGCCAATTTTAGAGGCGTTAAAGAAACAAAAATTAACAGTAAGACAATATATTGAGATGCTAACTTTAAGATATAATGTTATCTGTGTCCCTCTTGGAATTAATTTTTCTGGGTCTGTTTCCTCTCGAATTGTATACGAACCATCGTCAGCCTTTCCTTCCCATACATATTGCTTGTCTGATTTCGGGCTCTTTGTGGAGACTATAACCTATAGACACGAACCAGAATATTCTCAGAAAAATATTTTAACCTACAAATTTTTGTATAAAAACAGTTTCTAGCATTTCAGTTGGATACTCAACCCGACTGGAGACAAGAAAAGCTGAATAGAACCCCACACCAAACTGCCCAATTAAATTGTTGTCCGCACCAGCTTCATTACTTTCCTGTCAACCCGAAAAAAGATGAAATATTAGGACAAAACTCAGGTGCAGGCAATCGAGGCTACTACTCACAGCAATAAGTGAATTCATCATTCTGCACACCAAAAACAGCTCCAACAACCTTCACTGCTTTCAGGAATTTTGCTGTTCCACTCTGTGCTATAGTTCCAAGGCAATCAACAAGCTCTTGCCTTGTCATGCCAATTCCCGTGTCACTGCCAAAAAAGATTAATTTCATTCATAAGTTCGAAATATCAAACTAGAGAGAGAGAGAGAGAGAGAGAGAGAGAGAGGATACTTACGTAATAGTGATGATCCCATTATCCTTGTCTGTCTGAATACGAATGTCAAGTTCACCTGCTTCCTTCATGAGATCAGGGTTCGTAACACTCAAGAAGCGCAACTTGTCAAGGGCGTCACTTGCATTACTGCAGTTAGTCATTCCAAAATGTTTTCAAAGTTGTAGAACTTAGCTGTAACACGAGATGGCAAATATCTATCGTCCACAACAGCATTCAAAAAATCTGAACTTGACCAAGAGTTGAGATTAATAATAGTAAATACACCTAGCAACCGACATCTCAAACCACGAGAAGATTCAATAGTAGCACCTAAACATGTACTAAGAAAAACAATATCAATATACAGGCTCCACTAAAAACCATCAACGCTATGATAATTGCATAATGCATCCCATGGAGTTCCCACGCCCGTCATGAGTTTTAAAAAATCACACCATGAGGATACAGAAACATTGTATAGAATGGAATCATAAGATTCGTTCGGGAATAATTAAGTCAAACAGCTAAACTGATCTTGTGAAACCGTCGAAAAGATGCTTGGGAAAGGCAGAGGACAGGAAAACAACATCAAGTAAGTCAAAGCAGCATGTTAAAGGGAGATAAAATATGACATAGAGACGTACCTGATTAGCTCTCGAAGGAATACTTCTTTATTACTATATAAGCTGTGAACTATTAAGTCCATGAGGCGACTAACCTACCATCGAGAAGAAATGAATATCACTATCTCCAGCTCTAATTATCCTTCTTAAAAAAATATGAATGCCATACGAGAGCACGTTATACCTCAGCCTGGTACTCAAACCTCTCGCCTACAGGATCCGTAGTGTCAGCTGCTGCTGCGGAGGATTCGTACCTAGTGCCAAGAAGGAAGCTGCTTCTTGGGTTTAGCCCAGGAGCATAGAAGGGGCCATCGTTCTTTGGTGCGGAAAAGGCAGAGAATAATCTAGATGGAATGTATGCCGGTTTGGCATCCCCTTCTGTGGCCTGCATAAAAGTAGAGAAATCCCAGGAAGATGAGAGACAAAGGCACCCATGCGCGCCGATATAATAAGGGAAGGCACGTGACTTAGCAAGTGAAAGATGAACAACAAACACGAGAATAGCGAATCTAAATAGATAAGCTTCAGAAAGTTCTGCCGAATAATAGAGAACAAGTTTCCATGCTGGGAAGCACAGAAAGCCCGGGACATCAAACAAAACACAACAAATGATTGCCCTGAACTGTTTCGCCACAAACAGGCCACAATAGTAGTCTTTTCCAGTACAAATGCCGAAGAATACGAACTGCCCCACTCAAAGCAAATGAAAACACTGTCAGAAAAATAGGATCGTTTAACAAAACGTCATTTACAGACCTATGAATCACAAAAAGAAAAAAAATGCATACGCTCCAGGAGGATCATTCCAGTTCCCTCCGTTGAAGACGAATGTTGGATTAAGAAATAATGGAAAACCAGAGAACCAACAAGAAATCAAACATGATGAATGCTTAACCCGAAAGAACACGTAAACAGAGATAGAACCGACAGCTACGAGCAGAGGAAACCAGAGTCGTTCCGAACGTAACGAAGCGAGACAACAGTCGCGGAACAAGCTGAGACAGAAATAAACATTTACCGGCTCAGCAAAAGTGCTAGGCACTGCTGCAGCGACTGGCGGAGCTAAACTCCGATGTCGCGCTACGGCGCCGCGCGCAAGGGCGGATGCCGATCGCCTCGAAACCCCCAACATCTTCCTATCCTTTCCCCCTCCGGTGGCTCGCTTCTTTCTTCGCAGTCGCCCCGAGCGAGGACGAAGAAGCGCACCGAGCTAGAAACCCACACCTCACTGCAGTGAAGGGTCGAGGCTTAGGGTTTTAGAAGTGGCCGCGGAAGCTTCCAGACTCAGCCGAAACGGTTATTACCTTCCATAGAGGTAATACGGTGCAAACGAATAACAGATAATTATACTGAACAGTTTATAATGTACACCGAATTTTTTAATAACCCGGCTTTTTATTCTCGACACGTGAAAATTTGTGTTTTTTCTCTTTTTTTTTAATTTTGTGAATTTTTAATGTTTTTCCGGGTTAAGTAATTACGGGCCATAAACGTGACTTACTGTATCTATTTATTGTGGATAAAATAAAAGGATCTATATTATTTTTTCTTTTTTATTTTTTTCGGAGAAGACCCTGAAAATAAGCACATGATTCCCTCTCATTGTTAAATATTCTCTAACTTAGGATGTAATTAAGTAATTACCAGCTAATCCATCCACGTCATAGTGGTTAAGCATGTAGTTAAAAAACACGCGCCACGTCGATGGGCGATCTAAATCTAGGTCCGGTCACCGTGTCCTGGCTAACTTATGATCACCGGCTTCGTTGCAAGTGGTGCCCTTTTTTAACGGCCCCGACCAGATAGCCGGTGACGACGAGCATTTTATTTATTGAAATGAAATGAAATAAACTAAAATAAAAATGAATTAATTTAGTGGGAATATTTTTAGGAAGGGGAAGGCTGGAGCTGGCATCATATTTGGGGCCACAGGATCTACCCTCGGCACTGGTTTCCATCGCGGCGTCGCCCCCGTGCCCGCAGCCGTGGGGCTCCCATGAGCGCGACCAGGGCGGCGGATCTTCGAGGCCACCGCCGCCGCCGTCGCCGCCGCCGCGGCCGCCGCCATTGCTGCGCCGCCGGGCCATCGCTTGTTCTTCTCCGCCGCCTCGTCCCCCTCCCACGGGGCTCCTCGCTCGAAGGCCGACACATGAGGAGACCTCCCCGGATTCCCCGCCTCGTGGTATGCTACTCCGATCCGCTGCGCAGAGCTCCGGGCTGTCCGCCTCCTCCATCTCTCCCCCTCCGCCTCCTCTCCACCTCTTCCGTCTCCCGGAAACCTCTCCGGGAGCAGGAAGCCTCCAGTCTGGTCTCCAGGGCTCTCCGCTTCCTTGCCCAGCCCGGCTGGCGGAGCAGCCCCGATCTCCATGCCCTCGCTCCGGGCCTATGCTCGCACCACATTGTTCAGATTCTGGGATCTCAGCCGGACGCTAACCAGGCTCTCCAGTTCTTCCACTGGATCTCTCGGCTGCATTCCGACAAGCAGGATATGGACATTTTCATCGCTCTCCTGAATCGTCTTGTGGCGGGCGGGATTTTTGCCCCCGCGGATAGGATCAGGATACTCATGATTAAGTCCTGCAAGAGCCGGGACGAACTTTCCCGGACCTTCGTTTTTCTGGAGGGGATTAGCGTCAAGTCATTCGGATTCAACTTGTTCACCTACAATACGCTACTTATCCAGATGTCCAGGTTCGACATGCTCGAGCTTTCGCAGACAGTTTTTCGTAGGATGTTGGACAGCGGGGTGGCGCCATCAGTCCTCACTTTTAACACAATTATCAATTTGTTGTGCAAGAATGGGAAGATTAGAGCGGCTTTGTTAGTGCTGAGCAGGATGTTCCAGTCAGATATGAGACCTGATGCGTTCACGTACACATCACTAATCCTCGGGCACTGCAGGAACCACGATCTCTGCTCAGCTTTTGGTGTCTTCGACCGGATGGTCAGGGAGGGATGCAAGCCAAACTCAGTGACATATTCTATTCTGATCAATGGACTTTGTGAAGATGGGAGAGTCGACGAGTCACTGAATCTGATGAAGGAGATGGCAGCGGTAGGGGTGGAAGCTACGGTGTACACATACACTACCACAATTGCATCTCTCTGTGGTATGGGTCGTACTTTAGAGGCACGTGACTTGGTTGCTGTCATGAGGAAGAGGGGGTGTCAGCCTAATGTTCACACGTACACTGCCCTTATCAGTGGATTGTGCAATTTCGATCAGCTTGAAGTGGCTATCGGCCTGTTCCACCATATGCTACGGGAAGGCCTCATTCCCAACCCGGCTACCTATAATGCTCTGATCAATGGGTTATGTACGAGGAGGGGTGTCCATTCTGCTCTGGTGCTTTTCAACTCAATGGAGAGGTGTGGTTGTGCTCCAAATTCACAAACTTATAATGAGATTATAAAGGGATTCTGTTCTTCTGGTAGCATTCAGAAAGCAATGATCCTCTTCAACAGGATGCTTAAGGTTGGGCCTGCACTCAATCGTGTAACCTACAATACTGTCATTGATGGATACTGTAAGATGGGATATCCCGAAAATGCTATGCGGCTGTTGGACATGATGAAGCAAAATGCCTGCGAACCTGATGAATGGACTTATACTGAACTCATATGTGGGTTTTGCAATTTGGGCCAGCTTGACGCAGCTTACAAGACATTTGCTGAAATGGTCGACCGCAATTTGGTCCCGAATGAAGTCACATACGGTACACTAATTGATGGGCTCTGTAAAGGTGGAAAGGTGGATTTTGCTGTGGATTTATTTAAGGAGATGGAAGAAAAGGGCTGTTTACGTACTGTTCAGACGTATAATGCACTGATTAATGGTTTTTGCAAGAAAAATCGATTGTCAGAGGCTCAAAGCCTACTTAATGAAATGGTGGAGCAAGGCTTCACGCCTAATGTTGTGACTTACACGACATTGATTGATGGGTTCTGTAAGAACAGTGCCACAGATGTAGCATATAGAATTATGCGTGAAATGGTCGGCCAAGGTTGCATACCAAACCTCCTTACTTACAGTGCTCTTATTTATGGGCTATGCCTAGAAGGGAAAGCAGAGGAAGCAGAGATGATGCTTGATGAAATGGCGGAAAAAGGTTTGACTCCGGACCACGTTACTTATACTTCCCTTATTGATGGTTATGTTGCATTGCATCAAACAGATCGTGCCTTTTCTCTTTTGGGGCGTATGGTCAGTACTGGCTGCATGCCCAATTATCGGACTTACAGGGTACTGATGAAAGGATTGCTAAAGGAACAACAATCTGTTGGAGAAAACGTTGCAACTTTTACTGATGACATTTCGAGTCGCGCCTTGGATGAGCACGTCATAGACTTTGATATTATTTCAAGGCTCTTGCTTAGAATATCAGAGATTGGTTGTGAACTCAATGTATGTGTCTATAACACCCTGATTATGGGTTTGTGTGGTGAAGGTAAATGGTACGAGGCAAATCTCTTGGTAGAAAGAATGACGCGCCAAGATCTGCACCCAGATGAAGAGGCATATAATTCGGTGCTCGTTGAAGTATCTAAGAATTCGGAAGTTGATCTTGCTTTAGAGATTGTAGATGCTATGGCTGCACAAGACTTTCATCCCTCTCTTTCAGGTTATAAGGCGCTGATATGTGCTCTCTGCAAGGTGGAGAGGGTAGAAAGGGCTCAAACTATGTTTGAAAGAGTGCTTCGGCACCTATGGAATCCTGATGAGATTGTGTGGACAATTCTCCTTGATGGATTACTGAAGGAAGGAGAGGTGGATCTGTGTGTGAAGTTTCTTCATTTCATGGAATCGAAGGGTTGCGCCCCCCACTTCCATACGTACAATCTCCTGTCGAGAGAACTTTCTAAGGAGAAAAAAGAGATTGAGAGTGATTCCTCCGTCACATAAGCTGTAGGCCCATGTACTCGCAAGATGTTGACACTAGTAATGCCTAAAAGAGATGGTATATACTGGTCAGCAGATGGGAAAAGCAAGTGAAGATTGAATTATACCTCAGGGACCGGAATTGATTCTCGTCCTTGACTGTTTCCTTTCCTATTTGAAATTGGTAAGTCACCTCCTAACCAAGTTAATTGGATACTTGTCGCGTGTCAGGTTTCCATTGGAGCTATAATTACATTTATTTGATCTTGCTTCTTTCTTCTTTTGCTGAAAGAACATCTTCAAATTGGGATGGATGACTAATGTTGTTTTTTCCTTTTTGTATTTCTTTACCTATTGCAGGAGCACAGATATCCATTCAGAGATAAATGTACTGAAAATGCTGATCACGAGGAAAGTCTGAAGGTCCCGTAGATGTATTTTCTTGTACATCAACTTTAATTTCAACAGTTCAGGTGCATTGTTTAGAAATTGGAGGCCATATGGTTATTTTTTCTGATATGGCTTCCATATTCTTACTGAGTCAGCTTTGCTTTCCTACACAAAAGTAATGGAGACAAAGATAGGAAACTCAGTACTTTTAAAAGATACAGATCAACGGTAATGGAGTCATTTTTTCTGTGCGTGGATATGAGGAACCTTGGCCGAAGTTCAACCTCAGATACGTGGAAAAGCAACTAATTTTGAAAGAACGAGAAACGACTTCTACATTTTTTTTTTTTGGTGTTCTTGTGCTCACCTGATGTCAGTGAATAGATAAGACGCCAGAATCTAGCTCAGCTATCTGGTAGACCTCGAGTATGTGCTGGTACACATACGGATGTACATAACCTGTTGGCTGGCTGAGGCTTTTTCTCATTTTATGACGAAATAAAAAAGTTAAAAGAGGTGGTCTGTGACTCCAATTTTGTATGAGAATATCATGTATTCTTACATTAAATTGTGATTATATGTCAAAATTATTTTTACTTGACGATCACCTGAAGACTTGTTTCGTTGTCTATAATAGATTGGCTTTGTTGTCACTTTAAATAGACTTGTTTCTGTGATAAGGCAGTTTTTGTTGGTTGGCTCATTGATCATGGATGGTAGCTTGCAGTGAATTTGCAGTCTTTCTTTCTTTATCCATTCCAATGTGTCCTGTAATTGATTCTCTTTTAGTCAGGATTTGACGCTGCTGCCTATGCGTGAATTGTTCTCTTCAATGATCATGGTTTGCAAGGAGCAGCCTATTTGTTGATGAATCTGCTTTTGTATAGCTCCCAGATGTTTTGTCTACACTCGAGCTGCAGTTCCAACAATATGCTCGGGCTCGCATAACTCTGCCATTATTGGAAATCAAGAGATGTGAATATGCCATGCATGGGTTTGCCTTCTCACTTGATTATGAACTCTTGAGTTGCACAAAAAGAGGAAAGGGTATTGTGGTGGCTGGGGGCCTTCCTACAACTGAGATGCCATTATTATGAAAAGAGTTGGTTCCCCATATGATGTTGGCATTCATATCTGCTGGAATTTGCACACCAGTGAGCAACAGGCAAGCTTCGCGTCAAAAGATGCAGGCCTGCTTGTCGAAGCATAAGGTGACATCTCCAATACACTTCAGTTATTGATATGGATCGATCCTATGGTGGGTCTTGTTTTGGAAGCCCTGATGACAGTTTGGACAGCATTACTGGAAATAGCTTGTATGTTCACCAAATTCTTCTTGCATCTGTAGTCACTCACTAGCTAAGCATCAGCCTTTCGTCATCTTTAGTCAGCAGTGTCTTCAAAGATGGTCAGTGGAACTAGTAAATTCGGTCAATTTCGGGGTATAATTGCCTGTCACATTGAACTCAAAACTAGGATCTTTACAGAAACCATAGCTGAATTATGCTCATTCCAGAGCAGAGAGAAGGGCGGTAGCTGAATTTTGCCCATTCATGGCAACCCATTTGTTCCAAGCAATCTCCTACACAAAAAAGAAACGTTGTCATCACCACCGGATAATCTTCTACCAGTCAGCTGCATCTTCATGGTTTCGCTAGGTACGCTGTGGATGAGCAAAATGGTTTATAGATCATACGGCATTGTCCATTGGAAATATTTTTCGTTTCAAACTCATCTAGTAAGGGACAAAAATATGGATACGCATAAATAGTAGTTATGAGGGCTTCCTAAATTTAAATTTCCGGGCATAAGGTTATTGTGTATATTTGGCCGTATTCTTGTGTTATTACTCGTCTAATAGAGGGAAATGATTATTCATGCTTATGAATAGTAGTTATTATAGTTCTTAACGTGTGTACTGAGATACTGAGGCTGAGATTGTCTGGTCTATGTAGCCCATCAGGACAGAGGAGGCTGGATTGAGGGTTTTGGTGGTTTCCGACTGAATTTTCTCTTCCACTCTCAAAAAAATTTAATTAAAAAAAAGGGATTGACTAGTTGAAGATCAAGAACTTTTTGCCTTTCTTTGATCAAGCTCTCTAGTTAAAGAGAGTTACCAATTCCTCTTTCGGATTTAATCCTACTAAATGTGGTTCATACATGCCGCAACCCCTCTTAAGAATTTTTTTTTTTTATGGGGTTATGAGCTGGCTTCTCATGCCATTGCATCACCTTCTAAACACTTGTTCCCTTCTGTCTTTCTTTTCTTCCTGGTGATGGGGCACTTTCTGGGAACATCCGGAGAGCTACTGGCCTCTTGGGCACGTTGACCTTCTCAACTCTTCACTGTGAAATGCTGGTAAAGTCAACCTATGCGGATCAGGTTGAGCTACTTCATGAAAACTCTGGAGGCGTCCATTTATCTTGCTGTGAGGTTGGTCCCCACCTATTTGGTTAATGAAGATCTCTCTGGTTCTAAGTGAGCTCGACATCAAGGCCACCATGACCAAGTTAGAATAGTGAGTGTTGAATGGGCTTTTTTCTTTTGTATTTCGAATCTCCCCTCATCCTAGTCTATGTTAATGGGGCCCTTCTACTCTCTTCCCTCTTACCTATAAATACCATGTCATTAACCCTAAACAGGTTAAGAGAGATATTCTTGATTTCTTCATGGTATCAGATCCACTACCCTTGTGTCAGGCTCTGCCACTACAAGAGTCTCCCTCTGAACTTCTTCTCTCACATTGATCTCATCGTTAGATCACTCTAGCCCTGCCTCCACTCTCTCCACCTTGCCATATGCTCATTGTGGCTTTGCCATTACCCTGGCTCTGCCTTTGGTCGATCCAACAGCATCATTGGTTATGTTGTCACTCACTACAATTGTGTCGGCCTTTTTGTTGTGGCTCGATAGCCACTCGTTTCATCTTTGCCGACCTTTGGCACCATCATTGTCAAGTATGTGATTACTTTACCTATCTCTATTGGGATATAATGACCACCAATGACTCCACCACATCTGATGTCAACTTGCCATCAATGCCCTCTACTCTATTAGTGCCTGAATTTAGTAATTAACACCACCCTCCTTGCATTCCTCCTGAATTTTGATTTACAAGATTGAATCTTCTTCAATGGTGGCAATATGTGTAAATTTCCCTAAAAGAAAGGCTTATGAAATATCTCTTAGAAGATCTGTCACCTCCCATTGCTCATGGTTATGATTATTAGCTTGATGTTGAGGGTATTGTGCACTGTTAGATACTTGACAACATCAATCTATCTATTGCTAGTGAATGTCTATCCCTCAACTCCACCAAAGAGATTTGGGATGCTGCTCAAGAGTCTCATTCCAAGAAGAACAACTTGGCTGTTATATATGATCTCATCACTTGTTCCACAAATTTGGTCCAAGGTCTGCAATTTATTTTAGAGTATATCAACAAATTAACCTCTTTATGGGTTGAGTTATATCATTATATGCCTCTTGATCCTAATTTTGTTGATCGTGGGTATGTTCTTCAACTTTAGGTTTTCAAATTCCTCATAGAATTTAATCCAAAATATGAGTCTATGTGCAACCAGCGTATTCATCGTGAGAAAACTCTTACCTATAAGGAAGCCTTTCATATTGTGCGAACCAAAGAGACCCATCTTTGCCTTGTTCACTTAGAACCAGCCTCTGCCATGGTTCTTCAATATATTGAGAGCTCTCGTTCTGTGCCTATCTAGGGAGGGGCGTCCAATGTGTCATCTCTTGTAGTGACACAATCACATGTGGCTCCCTTAGTTTTAACATCGGTGTAGCCTAGTAAAGGAGATTCTTCTATGTTCTGTAACTATTGTAAGAAACGTGGTCATACGAATGAGACTTGCTACAAGATGTAGCACAAGAATACACACCAAAGCCACTTGATGACCACTCTAACTTCTATTAGTTTACCTTCAATATCTAGAATAGCCACAGTCTCTTCTCATATGCCACCAGTGGCTGATGCATCATCTCTTATAGGAGATCAGTTATGGCAAGAGGAAATTGACCAACTTTGTCGCCTAATTCAGTCTAATGTGATGGGATCTACATTGTTAGCTTATGGAAGTATAAGTCTTATTGTCTCCTCTATATTACCCTCTTGGATGGAATGGATCATTAACTTGGGTGTCATAGCCCATATGTCTCTTGACTCTCGTTTCTTCACCTAGAGTCCCTCTCTCAGTGTTAATAAAGTTAGAATTATATCTGGTCACCTTGTTACTATTGCTAGGGTGGGATGTGTCCAATTGTCCTCTCACATTACTCTTACCCAAGTCCTCCATGTTCCTCATCTTATCGTTAAACTACTCTCTCTTCGTCACCTTATTCAAGACTTGGGTTAAGATGTATCATTTACACCTAATAAATACTTCTATCGTGATAAGGTGACGAGGCAGACGACTACACTTGTTAAGAAACACAGTGGCCTCTACGTCATTCCTTGCTATCCTTCAGTCCTCATTGTGGAAGTTGCTCTTTCTTCTACGATGCATGACCATCTATGGCTCCTTTATCACAATTTGGGCCATCTTTCCTTCTCTATTCTTAAGTTGATGTTTCCCTATTTATTTCATAGACAATCTCTAGACGAGTTATTTGTAAACTATGTCATTCCGCATTAGGGGAATTAATTTTTCTCTTAATTTACATGGATGACATTATTATTATGAGGAATGACTCTCATACAATGGATCAATTGGCTTCATATCTTGATGATGACTTTGACATCAAACACTTTGGACCACTTCACTACTTCCTAGGTATTGAGGTGGTATATTCTACCACTATAATTTTTTTTTGCCAATGGAAATATATTACTAACCTTTTACCACTCCTTTTGAAGTGAATCATCAACTATCTATAGTGGAGCATAAGGAATCTGTTGATCACAAATGATATCAAAAATTGGTTAATAGACTAATATATCTAATGCATGCTTGCCTCGACATTGTTTATGCAGTGGATATTTTGAGCCAATTTATGCATGATCCAAGGGCGTGTCATATATATGTAGCCAATCGTGTACTTTGATATCTCAAGGGTACCATTAGACTTGGCCTTCAATTCAAGTATAAGAGTAGCCTTCATTTAGATGTTTATACAGATGTTGATTATGTTGGTTCTCATATTGATGAATGATCTACAATTGAGTATTGTACCTTTCTTGGTGACAATTTTATTACATGACACAACAAAAAGCAAGTTGTGATCTATAGATCTAGTGTTGAAAAAAACAATTTCATACTCTTGCTTAAGGCCTTTGTGAGGCATTATGGCTCACCAATCTTCTTGTAGAACTGAAGTTGTTATGTGATCAACCTACTCAAATCTTTTGTGACAATAAATTGACTATTAACATTGCCCATGATCCAATGCAACATGACCACACTAAACATGTTGAGGTCCATCGCCACTTCATTAAAGAGAAATTGGAGTCGAGAAGATTCTACACACATTATGTCCCATCCACTCAACAACATATTGATATCTTCACCAAAGGGTTATCTACCTAGCAATTTCAAGAGTTGTGTTTCAAGTTGAGAATAGATGATATCCACTCGCCAACTTAAGGAGGAGTGAGTACTCATTATGGAATTGATCAACAACATTACCAAAGCTCATAGAGGTGTATCCGTATTTGGTGGAGTAGGCGAACGTACTCGTGAAGGAAATGACATTTACATGGAAATGAAAGAATCTGGAGTAATGGACTTTTTTCTTTTATATTTTCAATCTCCCCTCATCCTTGTCTATGTTAGTGGGCCCTTTCTACTCTCTTCCCTCCTACCTATAAATACCATGTCATTAACCCTAAACGAGTTAAGAGAGATATTCTTGATTTCTTCAATGAGGATAAATACATCGCAAATATATAATGATGATGATGGAGTGTTTGACTTTCACTCGACGAGGGCATGATGGGTCAAGGATTTTTCACCGAAAATGTTTGACAATCAATGCAGCTGGGCAAGGGCTCCACCGGGTGGGCCCATCAGATCTCTTAATGGGCTTGGGCCCAGTCCAATGCCCATATCTTCCGAGAGAGAAGGTGCTTGATAAGGTCAGACCTGAAGCTGGGTCCTCGGATTTTGTTGACCGTCTGACTCGTGAGCACTCAGCATCTCAGATGGGAGGAGTTTGACAGCATCTCAGATGGAGGAGTTTGACCATGTGAAAGAAGTGTAGGCGGAGACCCCTGCAGAAGGGGGGGAGAGAGAGAGAGGGGCTCCGATGGATTTTTTATTTACATATCCACCAGGAAGCGACATTCCTCTGTACGCCCGAAGAAGCTTTCCAGGTATGACGGCAGCAAGCTGCCAAATTATTGGCGCCGGGCTCGTCCGAGGGGCTGCAACGCTCGTCGGAAGGCGGCGGACGAACCCGAGAGAGAGACGGCGAGGTGGCGACGGAGCAGAGAAAGCAAAATGCGACATCGCCGGCTCCCTACCCAACACGCCGCTTCCGCCCAAGAGCAAAGGACAAGGTGGAGAGAGTAGCAGGATGATAAAAGGAAGCCCGCAACTTTTCCCATCCCCCGAGGACGACGTTCATTTCATTCCCTCATCTCTCTCTCTAGCTCTACCTCTCTCTTTCTCTCTCTAGAGGGGGGGGGAGGGGAGGAGGGTCCAAAGGGAAGGTGACAAAGTGGGTGGTCGGATTGTGGGGAATAAACAGGGGGAAGCTCTTGATATTCCCTCGAGAAGTCCCACCGTGCACAGCGGCAGGATTCCCCCCTGGCGCGCCCCTCCGCGCGCTACCGTCCGCCGTATCTTATCCCCTTCTCCCCTGTTTAAAGCTCCGCTGAACAACCCTCCTTCCTGGCCTTTGCTCGTCCCCTGAAGATTCTCTCTCTCTCTCTAGCTCCATGCAGTGCCCATAAATACCCGGGGCACCGTGCCGTGGGCATGGGCTTCGTCGTGTGTGGAGAGGCCAAAGCTGCCGGCGGCCAAAGAGCGTACGACGTAATGGGGAGGGAAGAAGGCGGCGGCGACGGCGATTCCGCCGCCGTCTACTCGTCCATAGCTCTCCTGCAGGAGAGGTTCAGGCGGCTGCAGAGGGTCAGGGAGATGAGGGAAGAGAGGGAGCTCTTGCGGGCCTACCCGGGCACGGCAGCGCACGGCTGCGAGCAGCCGCGTGCCATGTGGTTCCTCCGGCCCGTGCCGCCGCCGAGGACCTTCCGGCCGGAGAGCGCGGGCAAGCGCGCCGAGCTGACCGCCTGCGGCATCCTCCGCCCCAACGGCCCCGACGAGATGGACGCCGTCGACACCTCTCTCCACCTGTAAGAAGAGGAAAAGGAAGAAGCCAGGGACTGAAATTCGGAAGCTCCTTAGATTTTTCCCGTCCAAGATCCTGCAACTGCTTTTTCCTTTTTTCCCCCCCCCCCTTCTTGGCGGCGGCTTTCAAGATGGAACGAGGACGAAGAAGAGGAATTGGAGGGCTTATATAGATAGCTACTGTGGATTGGTATTATCGCTGTCTTTATCGTGTTCAATCACATAGCAGTTGGAGTCGGCCTCCTCCGACGCCCCCTCCGAGGTCACCTCCTCGTCGCACCCATACTCGGACCTCTCCTGGGGAGGGATCTCACTACAGTCAACGCCCTCCGCCGCGTCGCCGCCGCGTCTCTTCCTCTTCACGACCTTGGTCGATACGATGCGGTTCATCCCCTTGGTCTCCGTTCCCACACTCTCATTCCCCGCCGGTCTGAACATCACCATGCCCACCTTCCTCGCATTCGCTTCAAGAATCTGCGGAGCAAAACCCAGAGACGAGAGACGAAATGATGCCCCGCATTCTTCTCTTCCGGATTAAATAATATATAACACATACACACATCTATATATATATAGATATGGGTCATGAAGATACCTCGAGTTCGAAGGTCTGGGTCTTTTCTCTCTCATCCTGCTGATCCGATTCGTTCTTGGAGTAGTCGTCGTTTTCTTCTCTCTCTGTCTTCTCGAGAACCACCTGGATCTTGTCACCCGTGTTGGGGATGCAGCCATATGCCTCGCAGATGAAACCGGACACAGTCTCATACTGATGACCCTGGACGACCCACAGAAGGCATTTACGCTCAGTGCTATGTCAGCTTCATCGCCTCAATTACTGCGATCTAATGAAAATGATCGGAGAATTAAGGAGGTCACAGGAGATGCTAGACGTATTTTTAAGAGCTTGGCCGCAATCCGAAAGGATTTCGATCGACTTCGGTTCTGACACAGGGGCATTTGATGAAAGCCTTAATATAATAAAATCTTCTCTTTAAGAAGTTTTCAAGGTGTAACTCATCCCAAATTGGAGATGGGAATCACAGAAAAACAAGTCAGCAAGCCATGCCATAAATGAAGTGCGAAACTGTTTAGTTACTGTTTTCCTCCTCCTCCTCGGAATAAAATCTTAGAATGAAATTATAAATAGAGAACTCACTTCGGGTATTTTGACGTTTAGCTCATCTGAGAGTTGATCAATGGATGTGTTTGCATCCACACGGAATGATCCGTCATCTAGCATCACAATATCACCGGTTTTCTTTTGGATCTCCTCCTGTTATATGAAGGGATAAGATACGGTTAAGCTGAAGGAGAATGAAGATGTACAGTTTAACCACAGCCACCCTGGGAAACTCTGCAACAAAAGTCACTGGAATATAAAAAAATACTGCAACAAAATCGCATGCTTTCAGCGCCCCCCCCCTCCTCCCCCCAAACAAACACACGCACGATAAGTTTAGTGTGTAATGTAAATATTGGAGAACTTTAATGGATGGAATAATTTTTTTCTAGATAGTTTTCCCGTCAAGTATGAAGATCTCAAGTAATTTCTACTAAGCTTCAGCAGTACAACATGACCCACTTATTCTTTCTAAGAGAATCTTCGCAGTAGAATGCTGAACATATTATAATGCTAGAAGGAGATATACAATGACTTTTAAGCATAATAGGAGCACATGTAATGATAAAACTCCAGGACAAGCTTACCTTTGAATCATTTTCATCAAAGATTTCGCCAACAATTTCTTCTACAACATCTTCTAACGTCACAATCTGTTCCAGTAAAAAGGTTTCAGGAAAAAATGTGAGATTGTATGCTCAAATCATTCAGTAGTCACCTTTTAGCCCATTTATTGTGGGAAAAACAAAAAGGACATGGAGAATGATAATAGTTGATAATGTGGTGAACGCTCAGAAAACAATAAGGTAGCCTGAATTGCAAAGCAGGCGTATTTTTTTTTAGCACATGTATGAGCAGCTACTAGAATGAAAAACTTGGAAGGGTATTATAAAAGTAAATTTTCATCTAGAGGAATCCAAATTTAGCATTAGTTTTCAAATCTCCTTATTCACAACACAGTTTTGAATTATATGATATAATAAAGGGCGCACACGCATTCGATACCTCTAGGGAGTTGTTTCGAACTGGCAAGTATTTAGAAACAGAGAAAATATTACCCAAGCACGAAAATGATAGATATATATAGCCCTTATTGCAAGGTGGTGATTTGCATTAGCGTAGGGCAGCAGCAGGCAGCCATATCAGGAGATCAATAATGGCATCCTTGTGATAATTTTTTATGATAAGCAACCATTTTTTATCCTCCAACGCAAGCAATAGATGCATTAATCTTTTTTTATGTCATTTGAAGATGAATCGTGGATCCAACATAAAAAGGGCTCTCCCAAACAAATCAAGGAACTCTGTATGGTAGACAGGGACTAGAGGAGACCTGATTATTCTAGAGAATATCAATTATGGCTACATCACCAGGGTGACGGTATTTTTCAGCCAACGCAGCTCTTTCTGCACACTCTAATTTGATCAACACGAGTTGGTTTGTTACGAGCCTTAGAAAAAGAGAAATGTCAGAAGGTTATTAGATTAGTCTCACATTGAAAGGGTCAGTTAAAGTATTCAGTAAAAATAAATCCCCCTACTCTACTCATTCTCGGTTGGTTTTTGATATGGAAGGTTCAATTCTTCTACACTAATTTTCATCTAATGTGTGTCCCGTTAATGTTGTTCACCTAACAAGGCCACAAAAAGTCAGGCACATACATAAAAAGTTCAACAAGGAAATTGAGATGTCAAATTTGATAAAATTAGATAGGCTTAGGTTCACATGGGAAGCCGGCTTTGAATATGTATATGCACATGCAAAATAGAGCGTACAATCATGTGAAATATTTTTTGATGAAATGGAACCTGCTCCCTCACTTTTGAATGGTTTGGTTAAACCATGGGTGCCAGCAAACCTGACCTCAGACATTTCACAATATCCAAAAAAATTGACACCGTGGGTTTTAATATAAGCCCAGGGATAGAAAAAGAAAGCACGAACTTTCTCACATACATCTGCGTCCAGGACTATTAAACTTTGAAAAAAGGAATCAGATACTTGAATGCACGAAAACCAAATAATCAGCGATATAGTTACAATGCACGTAGTAACTAGGAGGAAAACGTACACCAACAGTTCCGCCGTATTCGTTCAGAACAACAGCCATATGAACCTTCCTTATCCGAAACTCTCTGAGTAGATTCCATACTGACATTGAGTCTGCAAAGCCCAAAAATAAAAGTTTAAAATAATCATGATTCGAAAAACATTGTAAACACGAAACCATTTCAGATTAGTTACAAGCTGTTGTCTTAACCACAAAAAATACGATCTCAAAATGCTATACCAAAATTTGAGGAACTTATATTTCACCATTTACATTACAGAAGGAGATACATTTATAAAATAGAACCGAATTAATTTCTACTTCATATCACGTTTTAGAAGCATCTAAACAGAATCAAGAAGTCTCACTTTGCTGTCTGATCCTCATAAAAGAGTTCGCACAGATATCTCTCACCAGGGCTTAGTTATTTATGCTTTACAGCAAAAACAGGAACTTGAGCTATTACCAGAATGGTGTAATGTACTGATTTGAACTGTCTTATGCACTCATTTTTTCCCATCTTAAAAAACATTCAAATTTTTATCGTTACTATCTTCTATTATCTATCGTAATCCATGATCAGCAAATCGTAATTGGTGATTAATTAATATTGTTTCTTCTCATTTAACACAACCGCTCACTTTATGGCTCGCCTCATTCCACAAAAGACAAATCACTGGGTTTACTGGAGCCAGATGTTATACAAAACAATGACATGCTAAGCAGCCATTCATTCCTTTTTCATGCTGAGAAAACTGTTTCGCAACCTTATTTAGTCATTCCTGGCCGTTATTCATATCAAGCTTTCCAAGTGCCGATCAGTTTTCATGTGGCTTTCCAACACTCTGTTCGGTACTTTCTTCCATGCCTTTCCATTATTCTTTTTGGAAACATAAAATCCTCTGCTATAGAAAACCAACCGATCACTTGAAACAAGTGGCTTTTTGTTAGAATTACCTGGCACAAAATAGGTAGGCTTGTGTGCAACATCTCCCACAGTTGATTCTTGCAGTTGATCAACCTTTATAAGAAACAAGAATTCACCGCCACATTCTGAACATTTCTCAGAGGAACATAAACAAGAATGACCCAAGTTTAACACACCTTCTCAACATATTCCAGCATGTCCATTGCATATGCAATACCTACAATATTATCAACACGCTGCTCAAATACAGGTACCCTGGTAGAAAGACATCACCTTCAAACCCAAGTCCAGTAATAAAAATAAATACCAAAACCAGTATGTGAATTTCTACAAACCTCCAATCAAAGCAAAATCTAGTAATTATAGTAAATATTAACATCAATATATGAATATTTACAAACCTCGAGTACTGATGAGTTACCCATAATTTTTGGAAATCAATGAGCTTTGCACCAGAATCAATTGCAACTACATCTACCAAAGGTGTCATCACCTCCCTAACGTGTGTATCCTTTATCTCTAGTACGTTTTCAATCATATCCTGCCAAAGAGAGACATCGATGATCAGAATCTGCTTCATCTCATCACTCATTTGAACATCTCTCCCTGTTGTAAATCACACTAGTAAAAGCAAGTACAAGAGAGAAGTAGACTCGGGAGTGCCACTGATTATTGAAGGACAACCTCACAATAAATGCGCAGTCACCTTCTGTGAATAATGAATTCCACCTCATATACATACAAAAGTGTCTCCCTGTGAGTTCACTTTCATTGATTGCTCAAACTAAGAAAAGATTTCACCAGAAATCTTCTTTAGGAAATACAATTCACTTGCTGATAGAAAATAGAGTATTGAACATAAAAATACCAAAAACGGACCTTATTTAAGCACCACGCAAAGAAAAGAAAAACAACAAACACCATGCAACTAAACTTGAGTATCAGTATTCAATGTTGTATGAAAACACATTTCAAATTTTGTGGATGCTAATATCCTCGCTGGATAAAGAACAGAATTAAACTTTATCAAAGGTTATTTCCACCACAGTAAAAAGTCTTATTTATTTGCGTCAATGCACTTCAATTGCTGCACGATAAACATCTTTAATGAATTCTATCAAACTCCCACCAACCCCTTCTGGTTCCCATATCCATGAGCAGCTATTTTATGTTTTTTTTCCCAAGACAGTTTAAACAATGGAAATGCCATGCCAAACCATCTTAAACATGAGGTGCTATAAACAAGAAAATGTCTTTCAGATGGCACGGAATGAAGTTACTTGATCATACAGGGAAAAACACAAAAACACCTCACAAATGTGAAAGAACCACCTCAAAACTGAATGTCAGTAATAATAATACTTTCACAATGCTATCAACTGAGCATCCTGATTCAAATATCACAATTTTCCTTATGCATGACATTACAGTGACAAGATTTGCGTAAGCCTGACTTAACAGTAAAATGTGATACCATTGCAACTTCAAGTGAAACCTTTGTGCAACACTTCATTCATCCATATTGGAATATGGAAATTTCCTCATTACCATTAATTGTACCATATGTACATCGCCAAAACCATTATTTCAAAGTAAACCAAAACATGAGGTATCTGAATTGCAATATAAAGAAGGTACAAATATCCGGCACAAGAGTGCACTCCTGCCTGAAATCTTGTTACTGTAATGTCATGTATAAAGAGCCTCGTTTATGTACTTTCTTTATGGTTTGGATTACTTATTAGAATCCAAGACTGGAGCCCTTTGGTGAAAATAAGCCAATACCAAAATTCATCCTCTGACATTACAAAAATGTGCCAACCATTATAGTGAGAATTCTAAACTTCCGAGAGGTCGATCTCACCCTTAACCGTAAGTTCCACATATTAAATGCACAAGCTAAACATGATACGACTAAAGATGTCATGCTTATTGAGTTTTACAATTACACGGGCGTGGAAAAATCTTTCGAGCATAAAATAAGACGATGGTGTCTATATCAGTTATGGACAGATGGAAACTAACACATATCTCTTCACAGAGGAAAGAAATTAATTGTATCCACAGAAATAATAAACTAATACATAAAGTTAATTTATATCTACCAAAATGGTTTTTTTAGTGAAAGCAACAACCTCTTTCCTGTTTCTTGCCTCCATGACAAACATGGAGGCACTGAACCCATTCCTCCAGTTCTGTCACATTATCCAGTCCACCCTTCCATTAAAAGAATGAAAATGACAGGACATAGGAAGAATTTACACATAAACTCACGCATAGCAACAAATTGATAGTATAGTTAATCCTCATAAGCCAATAAAAACTACCATTCTTCAGCACACTTAATAACCACCCCGGATAACAATGTCCTTAAGATTTTCAAGCAAGAAAACAACAAATAGGAACAAAACTAAATTCCAGGTACCATATTGTACTCAACAAAATCATGAGCATCAGGAAGATCGGGGGGGGGAGGGGGGGGGGGAATCAGGTGAATATATAATATTCCGCTAGTAGCTTAGAAAATTAAAAATAACCAAACTAGTAGCGATGAAAAAAGGGATTTGCAATGGGAAAGTTTATAATCACCTGCTCCTCCTCTTCTATAGCCCCACTCAACTCTGCTCCTCTCAGCATCAACTTTAGTTCATCTTCTGTAACGTATGGCTCGCTATTTTTTAAACAGAAAAAAGGATAAGAACACCAATTATGTGCGCCAGCTTGTCACTCTTGCAGACAATATTTTCGTTAATAAGAAAGATGATTTTGAAAACAAGGACAAGATTTTATTTGAGAACAGTCAATTTATATACTTAAATATTCAAGGATCCATTTATTTGATCACATAAATGACCAATCAAATCGAGATGGGACTCTAACGGGGCGCTTCAAGTCAATTCTTAAAGAGTGTCAGCAATGAAGATTTATAATCTAGGAAGGAAAACTTCGTTCAGATGAAGATCCTTTGAACAGAACAACGAGCATCTTGGGGAAAAATCTACTTAAGACCTCACTAATGTCATTTATACTGACAAAAGATGAGTAAAATATTAAAGTTCGTGCGATTATGGCTCCTATAAACGTCAATTTTTTAAATCATGGGGTCATGGGGTTCCAGAGGACGAATACGGATAGGCAAAGCCATTATCCTGATCTGGTGGCAGACTCTTTGGCCGCTGGACATCTAGAATGGATGACAGGAGTGCTTCACCCCGGCAGTACTATTGGCAATTCGGGGGGCACGAATACGGATGTTAAACTTCTGACATATTGATCCATGGAGAAGTTTAAAGCCCTGGCCAAATCCATGATGGTTGAAAGGACCAAACTGGTACTTCAGGGGTACTAATAAATTGTACACTTCAGGAGTGCTGATATATTGTAGACCCCATTCCGCCATATTCATGAACCAGGTTGACTAAACTGTGAAGGAAAAGAAGTGTGGATCGTCATGAGAGGCACTCCAAAAAGATAAACCTGCAAGGAGTGTATTTGCATAAACCTATTAATAAAGTTTAACTGCCAATCACACATTTTTTTTATCTTCCATAAAAGTTATGGCCATGATGTACAAAACATTGTACACGAATTCTAAGCTTCCCAGCATTTCAGCAAGAGCAATAACATTGGTTTTCTTCAAGTTTTACAACATTGATGGCTTTCTTCGGCTTCCGTCTGCCTATGATGTAATTTATAAATCTGACATCTGAGTAAGACCTAATCGAAATGAAAACATTCAACAATGGAGTTAACAAGCATGTATGAAAAAATGTGTTCCTTTTTCTTCATCTAATATAAGGATGACGAAAAAAAGAAAGTAAAGACGCAACAAATACATTGGAAATGATGGAAAAAGTTAAATGAGCGAGTAATATGTAACTTACCTTCTACCTTTCAAGCCAAGAATCTTCAGCATACCCATTGATAGAAATGTTACAACCCGTCCAACAGGATACAAAACCAAAGAAAGCCATGCAACAGGCCTGAACCAGGGAAAATTTTGCAAAATGAGTTTCATATTAGTAACATTCCAATAGGGACATAACAGCGAAATCAATTTTGTGGGCATTTCTTCTTTTTAAATGAATATCTTTTCCTTTAAATTTTGAGGAAACAGATTAAAATTCACCTAACCACAAATCTTGCAACCTCTGTCGCGTTATGAACAGCAACACTCTTTGGAGTGATCTCTGTGAGAAGTAAAATAGCTACCTGAAATAGTGTCGAAAAGAAAGGAGAACAACTAAATGACAAATCCATAAGCAGTATGAAGCACGGTTGGAACTATACTATACAAGTTCGTTAACAACGAATGGACGACTTCAGAGTCGAAAAGACATGAATAAACTTGCATCCAAGATGGAAGTTCACCTCACGATCCTCTTGCAATGCACTTCAGAAGAGGGCAGTTGGTGAAAGTGGACATTATAAATACTGCTCTGTTAGAAACCTCTGATCCACCCAAACCCTTCTACCCACTGCAACATTCTGCTCATCATCTTGGTTACAGCAACCGAACATGAGAGGAAACATATGATCGTGTTACCAGAGGCATCTCTTGCAATGGATGGATGTCGAAGGTTTTGACGAAAGTAATCAATGTGATAGCTGTGATGCAAGATCAGATCGATTATGAAACATCAGTTGTCATAAGCTATCTGAAACCAGCATCTAGGAGATGTGGCTCCACCTTTCCTCATGGTAAACTCTCTCATAGCCTAACTTAAGAACTAGTAGGCTTCCTCATTGGTTCTTCGTGTGCATTCATATGCCAAACGAAAATTCTCTTCAATGTGATGCCAACACTAGAAAGCCTTATTCAAACACATTATTTGGGTTTTTCCTTCAGTGTAATTTGTCGCAACCTCCACACATCCTCTTGAGCAACGTGCCATGAGCTCTGGAAGAGTATAACTCTTACGGACCAAGAGTTGTAAACCCCATTAAAATAAAAAATAGCATCCATCACCAGGTCCTCCATAAACGGTCTACAGAATTCCCTCGTTCCTCCCTGGAGATTTTTGGCATCGGATCCTATACCTGGTCCCCAAACATCTTCCTTCACACTAGCCTTGAGAAAAGGTTTACAATGTTGTCATAGTTCATAGGCATAACGTGTAATTCTACGTGGGCTATCATAAATTATATCTTTTTGGACAGATTGAACATTTTTTTTTTTCAAGCTAGATAGTACAGCACGAATGAAGCATGACAATGAGGCAGGGAAATGCAAGAAACAGTAAACTTACATGTAGAAGAAGATGGTGTTAAAAGGAGAATACTAAAAAAACGGACGCGTTTTCAGAAGAATTTAAGAAGTAATTTATACCCTATTTGTGCTAGAAATTGAAAATTGAAAGGCCAACTGTCAGGTTACTCGGTCTTGTTAGAAATGAAAGCTGCAACTGATCACGTAAGTTTGAGAATAAAGACCATCGATCAGATCATGGACGAAAAAGAAAATTAAAAAAAGCAAAAAATTATGGTCAAAAAGTTAAAAAGAAAGCATTTTGCATACCGTCATAACCCCTGTAGCAGCACTGATTCCTGCTTCACCAAAAATCGTAGTTGCTGCCTCTGTAACAAGAGCTGTTGCACCAATATTGACCACCCTACACAGCCAAAGAGCACAACAAAAAAACTGATTCTTCTTTGAAATAATATCCACATATTATTGCAGATCATTTCAACACAAGGGTTCGCATTTTCATCTGAAGCAAACCCCGAGCCCTACATCTATATAAGTACAGCAGTGGACATGAGATACGGGGCAAGAGGTCCGTACGTTGTTCCAATAAGAATCGTTGTCAGGAACCGAGTGACATCACTACGAAGCATTCTGAATACACCGTTCTCAGGCTCTTTATCAGCCAATTCACGCACCTGATAAGACATAAGAAATGGAGCACACTATGCAAATGAAGACAACTAAAAATGTGTTAACATTTGTAATATATAATAAATGACTTAAACTCTACATTCAACAGACAACCAAAGATTAATGGCATTATCAGTCAAAATTCAAATAAATTTAAAAAATTAAAAACCTGATGACAGCTGTCGATGACTGAAATACTTGACTCCTTTTTCAGGTTAGGAGATGCAGGTTATGAGAGGTGTCAACTGATTTTATTTTGTCTTTTCCTACAAGATTCCACACGGGGGGCAAATAAATCTTCATTCAGGCAAAACCTTCATGTGGTCCTTGAGATTGTATTATACATATTAGGTACTACCAATCTGGATCAAGGTCGCGCATGAGAAGTAAACCTTCGCCAAACACTAAACACAGGCTCAGATTATTGAAAGCTTATTCCTGATCAGTAAAAGAATGGGAGTTGATCTAGAGTTTTATATGTTCTATGTATTTAATGGCGTAATGGAAGGATACCCTGAAAAAAGGAATTTTGGATTGATGTTAGTAAGTGAAGACCAACAGACCAGAGCAGTTCTCAAATTCTCAATAAGAGAAGAGAGTTAGGATCAGTCCACAAGAAGAAAGGATGAATACAAGTTAGCAGTTGACGGAGAGATTCAATAATTCACTGGCAGAAGAACGATTGAGCCCAATATTTTCTCAAGGTGACAACAAATTGCAAGGTAGGCATCTAAAAGGTGGTTGAGGTACTACAATTCCTATGCTCAACGAAGAGAAAATGCCAATGATCTTCATGTGGCTTCTAGTTAGCTAATAGGCCATGTCCTTTGTACGCGACTAGTAGAAAAGATGACTGGAACAGGGAAGAATTAGTGAATAAATGACACTGGATTTAGCTTTCGTGACTTCCTTTGTAATGTAAAGAAGTACCTTCCACGGCCACAGAGTTGTGATTGAGGTTTCTGCCATGGAGAAAAACGCAGATAACCCCAGTAGTGCCGCTAGGATCAATCCTTGCTCCCTAAAAACACAGAGAACCTGCAAAATTTTCGGCCAGGCATCCCTGAGCGCCATCCCACTTCTTCCCAAGACACCAACCGTCAGCTGCGAGACGCTTTCCTGGGCGAGAACCGACCGACAACTCATCACAAGCACCGTCCAAATCGCCACAATAACCAGAATGCCAGAACCCCTTCCAACAAAAACACTCAGGATTCGGAACTTCCGCCCGCCTCCGCACTCCCCATTATCCGAGGGCTCCATGCCGGCCCTCACAATAAGAGGACATCCGCTCCGGTCTCTCCTATCGCGGAATCCACCAAAAATATGACGTCTCACGCGACTCCTCGCGACGGCGCGCGTTAAGCGCCTTCCACCGACGGAAATCCCCCCGGCAGAGCTCCAACCTCTCCGACCTTCGGGAAAGTAACAACCTCCCCAGCGGCGGCGCAACCTGGACTCATACTCCGCCGCGGCCGCAGCGGCGCCGAAGCTTACTCCCGCCGTCGCCGGCGTCGGCCCACGGGGCAACCGCGGCGCGAGGAAGCAGGTAAACGGCGCCGGCGAGGAAGCGAGAGCCGGACCGAGAGCCATCGCTAGGGCGGAGGGAGAGTGAACGCGAGCCGGCGTGGACGAAGACTCATCAGCTCCGCCGTCTGGTTCTGGGAGTATTTTTGTGAGGGGCCGCGTAGGAAGTTACGACTTTATCGTCTGGGCCAATGGATCTCTCTGCGCGCATCGACAGGGTGGTCGTCAGAGCATAATTACCGAATATGCCCCTGCAATTCTGAAGAATACCCTGAAACGTCAAGCCCAGCCCATTTTTTACCGGGACACATAATGGGCCTAATGGGCTTGTGCCAAATTGACGTATATAATTCTGATCTGCCAGAAGGGGTGGGGATCTACTGAGAGTCCCCAGAATGGGTTTAGAGAGATCTTGGACCGCGTACCTCGGACTATATAGTTTGACTCATGCCTCGAATGGGTTGAGAGAGAGAGAGAGAGAGAGAGAGAGAGAGAGAAGAAGAGAGAGAGAGTTCAAGAAGTACAGCCACGGGACCCTTTATTAGAGTTGGGAGAAGAAAAAGGGGAGGTGGAAAGCAGAGAGAACACTCGGGGGAGTAGAGAGAGCGAGAGAGATGATGATGATGATGATGAACCTCCTCTGGATCTACGGCTCCAATTTTAATGAAACAACACGAGACCGTCTATTCCGCTTGGCGGCCCTGACGAGGACCGCGGCGAAGCAGGGTGGGGCCCACCATGGCCGGCGAACCTCCTGCTCTCCCCTCAGGCAAGCGACTGCACGGACAAGACCCGAGTTAGAATTGGTGGAGCCGTCATGTCTGGGACTTTTACAGGAGAAGTGAGAGAAACATTTAAATTATTTGCATCAACGAACGGAGATAAATACTTCGGATCCTCCTTTTAAACCCATTTTTGAATGGGAAAATCGGAAATATCACTGGGGCGATGACATGTACCCTGCTCTGTTCTTACATAATTTGAAGAAATCTGATCATTTAGGTATGAGGCAGCGATCATCTCAATGAAGGCAATCAATAAACATTAAGGGAATATAGCTTAAACCCATAAAAAAAAAAGCAAACATGAAGAGTACACAGAAGAATATAAAGGAATGTAAAATATTTTGATTACCCTTGATGCGCCTCAGCTCCTTGCAAAGTGTGATGAAGTCTCCCCATTTCATGTGACATTGTCTGATAAATCGAAGGATCTGCTCGGTTGTGAACATGGACAAGCCCTCCAGGTATTCTCCATTAATGCCGTTCTCCTCAAAGATCTGGCGGTAGCTACCAAGGTTTATCTCCTCCAACCATAGCCCAACATCCTAGAAAGCCACATTCATGTAAGTGGTCGAAATATTTTATGAAAAGGTCAATATTCAGCAATGTTAGTCAGAGAAGACAACATGCACAATAACACCTTCCTGATGGGATTGAATGCTACAAAATTGATCGAGTAGTCGCCCCATAACCCCCCCCCCCTTTCTTTTCCATCACCGAAGTAAACTTCCAATGGGTTCCATAGAAACCAGGACTATGATAAATCGCGATGAAAATGTGCCATGGAGCATCAAGCAATACACCCACGGTCATAGAATTCGAAAAGAATGCAGTCGTCTTGCAAGAAAAGGAAAAAAAGAGAATTAGAGAGCAATAATCCCCCAACAAGTCACAAAGGTCAGCGTAACCTGTGTCGTTGTCCACCTCATTAACATCAATTTCCTATAAATCGTTTCTTACTTATTTTTCTGGCGTTTGTTCTGAAATAGATTTGACAATAAGGCAACAATGGTAGAACTGAGTGGAGATCCATTGAGGCAACATATGGCCTAGCATCTTGCCTGTTGGCCAACTTTCTTCACACGTCCCCACTTCCATACTGGATATCATAAAGACCATTTAGGTATTTTCTGGCAGCCTTGTGACCTCTTAAGTTCATGCCCCTTTCAACCAAAACTTTCTAGCCAGTTTATCCTTAAATTTGTAACAACACACGAATACTGATAGATAACTTTCTTCACAACCTTCGAAAATAACAATAAGAGAGTATTGACCTATCACTCTTCGCCTGTTTCCAATGAATTCAGCCAGCATTGGCGGTCAATGACGGACACAGTTACTCCGGTCCTCCCATAGAAGACGAAGCATATGGTATAAAGATAGTTGATAATGAATGATCCATTACTCTGCTGGCCTCACCACTGTGTCAGGAAAATAACATGTCTCAAGATATTGAATATTGAAGTTCTGCAGAACTTCACCAACAGCAAGATATTACATCTCTAGAAAACAAATTGTCGCCGAGTCGCATGATTATTTCCACCAGTTTTTTTATAATCCAATGGACTGAAAAAATAGAACGTAAAAGAATAAATGAGGAGAAGCGACGAGGAAATCCCTTCTCGTCACTACGCAACAGCTGGATACCATAAAAGCATCATCAATCGAACTTTCACCAACCAGGTCCATTGATGGCCGGGAGATTAGTCCTCAAAGAAAGTCGCCACGCGAGTGCATGCGAAAAAAAAGTGAGAAATAAACTCAAAGACGACGAATCTGGAACAAAGAATCGATCGAAAAACCTTATTAAAGCACTCTTCGGAAAGCTTCTAGACGTTCTAACTTCTAGACGAATTAGAAAAAATGCGGGAGGGAAAAACGAGCCTCGATCGAGAGTTGAGATGCAGGAGTGCACCTCGACAGTCCAGATGAAGAAATCCAAGGGCTCCGGAGGTTTCTCCCGGGGCATTTCTTCGTCCTTCTTCTAAAGCCCCCTGAAGCCTAGCCAGAAAATCACAGGAAAGAGTCAGCCAATACATTGCGCACGCACACAACTCCATTTGCGCACAAACACACTCAACACATCTACCGCGAAAGTAGCTCGGTCACGGATCGCCAAGGGAGACCGCCGGACCCGACTTCCAGTGGAAGAACCGTCTCATCAAAGCCGGGGCGACCAGGCAAGAGGCGAAGAGAACGCTGGAGACTCCAGCATCTCAGAAGCTTCAATCTCGAGTGGACGATTCCCCTCGCAATTCAGGAAGCAGCCGCAGGCAGAAAGAGGGGAAGAAAGACGAGGAAGAACCAGGGAAGATCAGCAGCGACGGCAACAAGAGGGAAAACCAAACAAGAGAAGCGACGCTAACTGTAGACACCCCCCCCACCCCTCTCAACTCTACGCCTTAATGGGCCTGCCAACCGGGGGACCACCGATGATCAAGACTTTTGACCAGGAACCATTGGGCCCACCATCCTATCAAACCTGACCCATTTACCGGCCCATTATGGCCTGATGCACGATCTAACCGCCTCCGCGTGGACACCAGACCGATAATCTACGGTTTTTTCCTGAAATTTACCATTTTTACAGGGACTTATTTAAAATTAACGCCCCTAAAAAAGCCCCGGTAGCCCTTTGCGGACGGACGGATGCTTGCGGCCGGTTCCCGTCGGCGTATCCTCTTCCCCGGCGCCTGCGCCGGTGGCCGGATTTCCCCGGCGCTTACCGGCCGTTATTTGACAGGCCACCGAACGCGCCGCCGGTGGGAATCCTAAGCGGGATTTTTGCCGTCGTCTTCTCCCCTTCAATCTCATCGACAGGAGCCGCCGGCCCCCACTTACAGCCGTCGCCGCCCTTCCCTCTGAACTCCCTTGGATGGATTCGCTGGGCCTCGGCTGTTGATCCAACGGGCTACCAGCCAATTCCGCCACTGTTTATTTCGAACAGATCGTATGATCTGAGTAGAAGTTTCTCAAAAAGCGGCACAGTTCTCCGAAGGATAATCATTTGACAGATTGACAGGAATCGGTAGAGGACAAAGGGTGAGTTGCAAGAGCTATATCAATTCAGACAAGGAGGATGATCTAGATTTTGTGCATGAAAGCATAATGTCCCGTGAAATATATGGGGCTGTCTCATTAATTACTAGATCATCACCCTAAATTATAAATTACTAGAATTAGAAGTGGAAGCATTCATGAAATATTTTTTTGTAAATCATTCAAATAATTTGTTGAGTCATTAGCTCCGGGCCCTCATCCATGTAGGAAGAGATCTCAATTAACATGTGCGGAAATGATTCAGACAATCAGCAAGAGATGACGTAGTAGATGACAATTAAAACTAAAACCAAGCAATAGAGCATTGAGGTGATTGGCCAATTATGACACAATATGTGTGTCTTTATGTTGGCAAAATATTACATCTATTTCAGTCCTCACTTTGACAGATCTTACTCTCCCTCTCTCATGCTAGCTCTGGGTACTCATCAAATTGGCGTCAAAACTCAAGATGCCTCTCAAATCGAATGACTCACCAATGTTGATGTTGTTGTGGGTACCAAGTGGATGAAAAAATAAAGAAAAATTGTGTTGGACTTAGAGCAATAGGTTATATATTTTAAATATAGACTAAAATAAGTTACTCTCAAAACGTAACCTTTGGAAATTCAGTTTTCCGTTGACCTAAAATTATCATCAAGCAACATTAAAAAAGGGGATATCTGTAGTGAGTTTTTTGTAGAGTTTTTCAATTGACATAGAAAAAACCAATAATGCGTTCATCTTTACTAGAGGATTCTATGAGGTTAAAATTTTTTGAGGCATTCATCAAATGAAAGGGGCAACCCCTTAGTAGATATTTGGATTACTAGATAACTCTATAACCAAACTTTGTGCCTATCAACACCATTTAGGATTTAAATAGTTCATTTTTGAGCTTTGCTCTTCTTTTTTGAAAGAAGTATCAATCATGGAGATTCCATGTGGATTACCACATGCTCAATAAGACACTTATTTCCAATTATTTTTTAATTTGAGTCATGGAAGAGCTACTAGATGAATCTAATGAATCTCATATATTTTAAAACTTTAAATGTAATTAATCTACCATCACACCAGGATTAGCACCAATGACATCTAAAAAATGATATTGTGAATGTAGAAAGATGATGACTAATTCTTCATAATATCTTTCGGCCTCTAGAAATTCATTATATATTTTTATGTTATATTGATTTAAGACAAGACTAATAGGGGAACATGAAATACACACAATTCAATTTTTTGACATCATCTAATCTCATCAACTCCACATCAATATAAAGAAATGTTTCTTTAGATAGACAGAGATCTCCTATTTGGGTCATTAAATATCAGCTGAAGTAGTTGTCATAGATCTATAGAAAGAAAAATCTATTTTGAGGTGATCATCTTCAGCTAACCTCTGAAAAATTTAAGTATGAGACAATTACTTAACAATTAAAATAAATTGTCTTAAATTCAGCATGAAATATAGAAAAGCCTTCTAGTAGCTCAAGTCACTTTGACTTAGTCCTAGTATTATCTTTTCTTGACTTCACCTTATGCAATGCCTTCTTCAACTTATAATTTATTTCCTTTTTAATAGTAATTATAAATATATAAGGTTAGTGAATATAGACATTTATTAAAATGTCTATTAAATAATAAAAAATTAGCATTAAATTGAAAATTGATCACTTCATTTGAAACTATTAGTATCAAAATGATCCAAATTGTTTCAAATATAATAGTGGGAGAAAAGTTTTCAAAGTAATTAGTAGCACATTATTATGCATGTCCTTTTACCACTAGTTTTGTCTTTACACACCCTTATTTTGTGTTATAATTGACTTTGTACACCCACTTTTTAGTAATAGCCTTATTTTTTTATGGTATATTTACCAACTCCTATGTGGCATTGCTTTTAATTGAGGTAATTTTTTTAATATATTAACCTCATTCTTTTTTTCCTTGAGTTTCTTCATAGCTCATTGGTCTACAGTTATTAAATTAAAACAATATTAGTTGAATATCTCATTTAAAGATCCTATCTCCTTCAAAGGAGTTGACTCTATACTAAAATCAATATAATTGTTGATAGAGTATTAAAATATTATTTTGTCTTGTGATGTCAATTCTCACATGTTTTAAAATTTTATTTGATAAATGTTAGAATTATTTTAATTTAAATAATTATATCATTCAAAAGCATTTGTTGATATATAATCAATCTCATCATTTCATGATTTATACAAATGTGACTCTTGCTATTATCACTAAAATTAATGAGACTATATTTTTCATTTTTCTTATTTATCTTGTTATGTTCATCATAATCAATCAAAGCATAAGTTATACGACCAATTAACTTCATGTGACAAATATTTTTATTTTTATGAAAAAATAATTTATATAGAGCCATATTCATGATTGACTTCGTAGGTAAAATATTAAAAAGATAAAATAGATGTTTCGATTGTTTCATTTAGTAGATGCTTCTCAGAAAGCATGTATTGCAACATTTTTATCATTATTCTAATCTTCCTTTCAGCTATAACATCTTATTTTGAATTTTTTTTAATTTCATTGATTAAAGATATCATATTAATGTAGTTGTACTATAAAAATTGTATGTTAATTTATAAATAAAATAAACATCATTTTATCAACTTCTTTATACATACTTTTTTTATTTCAATAGTTATAATACCTTTAATTTAAACATTATGTATATCTTACATGTTAACATAGATTTCATGGAATTATCTATGCTTTGAATGATTTTATGAATATATTGAAGCAAACACCTTCAATTATGGAGTTAGAGTTGTTCTTATGAAGAACTAAATGCCAATCACCTATTTCAGCCAAACATTATTTGCTATTGAGAAATGAAAATTTGTTTACGAGTGGAATCGTTGTTTATTGTCCTTGTCACCTTGAAATAAAATATCAACTATTTGGACATAATTTATTATCTTCAATAACTAGAGAAACTTGAAATTAAGTTTGGAGCAACAAAAAATTCTATTTGAATACCAAGAATAACTCAAAAAAATTATAACCTTTGGCTTCAAAATCACATATAAGGCAAAAGTTTAAAACAAAGTCATCAACAACTCATTGAGAGTCCTACACCAAGTAAGGAGAAGGTGACTAAATTATCTTAACCAAAATTGATAAATTTGACTAGAATTTTGCAAGAAAATCGAATGAATCCCCAACTAGAAGTGATTGTCGACCAATTTTTCCTCTATTCAAAAAAATTGCCTCATTATTCAACCCAACAATGTCTTATGTTCCACCAAGGATGACTAACGACCTCTAAAATTTCTTAAATGATTCTATGAGTTTTACAAGAATTTCACAACTCAATGATTGGTGGGTACTCCAAATTTGAATATGTACATTTGAATTGATTAAACTGTTAGGTGGTTAGGCATGATTTGTGGTTACTTCACATGTTGCTAGAACACGTATGAGTCCTTCTCTACCATTTGCCTCGCCCTCTTTTGTCGAGTTATTATTGACTTCTAGTAGATTTAATGTGATTCTAGTTATGGTGGATCAATTTGGTAAATAAATTCCCTTTTTACCTCTATGACACCCCTCCTCTACTAAATATATTATCTTGATTTATATCTGATACATTGTTAAACAGCACACATTTTCTGACTTCATTATCACTAAATTGAGGTAGACTTGTCATGAACATATTTTGGAAAGAGTTCTTCAAGTTGTAAAGCATTATTCTTTATTTATCAAGCTCTAATCAACCAAAACTAATGACTAGTCTAAAATAATTAATTGTGTTAAAACCTTATTTACATTACTTTGTAGGCAATCAACTACATAAATAGAGCAATTAGTTATAATTTGAATATTGGTTCAACACTAATTATACTTTTTTGTAAGTATTTTGTTACTCAAGATTGTTGATAGATACAACACACCGACACTCCTCTGGTATAAATCTCACTAAACAAAGGTAGAGAACTTTGACAAATTATTTTAAGAATGAGATACGACCCTTGACCAAAACAAAGACAGAGAACATGATCTGCGCTCAAGCTTGCATGAAGACACAAATTGATCACAAAAGGTGAGATCTTATGTTTGAGTAAGTAGACTTCCTCTACTTACAATTCTTACCTTATAAATAGAAGTCCATTGCAAGGAGTCATTCATGGAGCTTGCTTAGTGCTAATTTGACCCATTCAAAGTTTTTGAGCATATTGAGCCAATGACTTATTGATTGGACCTTTCGTCCACACCTAGTGTTCACCCAATTTTCCACATCCTAGCTCAAGAAGATAGATGCCTCACCACCTCTAAATTCAATTAGTCTACTAAAACTAAACAAAAATCTTAATTGGGTTATGTAATCCTTCAAAGTCTTGGTCATCCATCATTGACCATAATGGTCAAAAGTTTCATAAAATGATATGAACTACCCATTCCAAAGGTCACCCAAGAATCAGCTCAGACTGTATGTCAATGATTTCCCAACGTTCACCTTAAAGGCAAAGTGAATCTCAAAGGAGGCAATCTTGTTGAGGCATTAGCCTTAGCCTCTCTTCCATGTGAGAAGAGATCCCAACTAACATGTGAAAATACTTCAATTAGTCAATTGGAGACCACTGGGTTATTGATGGATAACATGACAAAGAAGGGTGACGTAGAGAATGGCTCGTTAAGACTGGAACCAAGTAATAGAGCACTATGATAGTTGGCCAATCATAGCAACCATGGTGGTTGGGCGATATCAGTTCATTACAACTATAAGAAGACCCCACAATTCTTGTGTGTTTTGGTTGGCAAAATATTACATTTATTTCAGCCTTCCTTTCAACCCATATTCCTCTCCCTCTCTCACATTAGCTCTAGGCACCCATCATAATTGCTCATGGTCATCTATATATATATATATAAAACGTTGATTTTTCCATTCCCATGGGAGCACATTTAAAGTGTTAATTTTTTTTTGAGGATCTTTACTTTTATTGTCTGCTTTCATTTTAATACATTCTTTCACAGAATTCAAGTATATAATGCATCTCTATAAACCTACACTTTCCAAAGATAAAAATAAGAGGTTGAAGCTCAACATGAACCTGAACTTGATCATGTAATAAAAAATTTACTGATAAGTCATCATGTAAATTGAATCACAATTATTGTTTCAATAATAATACAATAAAAATATGACATACTTCATCCATTCTTCTAATCATCCGAAATAATGTGCTAGTTCTCACAACTACAATAGATGAACACTTTTCTCCAGAATTTGAAGAGCATAAAGGAAAAAAAATTGGAAAGAGAATCTTAAAAACCACAATAGGACAACTTGACTCTTCCCTCACCCAGCACCACCCTTAGATACTGAGAATCAATACCGAAAGAAAAAGGTTGTTAGAGTTAAGGATGAATGATGATAACTATAGCTGCCAGCAATCTTATGGTTAATATGGAACGAAGGGAGCAGGAAAATCTTCCAAATTAGTTTGATTGTAATAAATATAACAGAGCTCGTAGAAAACAGGGCTTTCCTGCTGATCTCGGAAGGATAAAAACTCTTGGTTAACTTAGAAGGTGACATGAGGAGGGTGTCTCTTATCAAATTCCCCGAGGTCTTTCTTTTCAAACCCCCCCCTTTTATCTGAGATCTTGACGGATGTTCATCTAAACTCTCATTTAAATACTAGCCAATCTTCCACTTTCAGAAGCTTCTGATAGATCTGCCATTCGAATCTAAAATAAGATTTTTTTGTAATGTCAGAATGGGAAAACCTGCAATAGTTTGTAAGAACTGCAACCCATTTACAACAGTATTGAAAGGCTGTTGCCTTATATCGACATATTCTCATCTATAAAATAAACCAACGAATCGATTAAACTACTGTTATAGACAAAGAAACGCAAAACCCATCACATAACAGACCTTGGCAGCATCCTACATGAGCTCTGGATGAGATGTAAAGTGGTCAACGGATAGCTGCCGCAAAGATCAGACCAGATGTTCATCTGAACCGCGGATGCGGACGAGCCTACTTCGAACCGCTTGGAAGAGAGGATTATCCAACACTTCAGAAACTCTGTCGCACAAGAAGGGGTCTTCAGAGAAATTTACCAGGGCTTCTATGGCGTTATCTTTCAGTTCTTCCGAATCGCTCCTCGACAAACCAATGAGGACTGGGATGGCACCCTCATCTGCCAGGGCCCTCCTATCGGCCACTTCATAGCTCATCTGTACAATGGCTCCCAAGGCCTTTTCTCTAGCATCGTCACCACCCTCCTGCAAGAGGCTCAACAGCGGCGGAATGGCACCCGATTCTCCGACAACAGAGACAGAATGGTTGTGACCTGAAATACCCCACAGGACGTCTGCAGCTGCAGCTTTTGCTTCCTCGTCATCTCCCCGGAGGATTCTCACCAGCTGCTCACAAATCAACACGGCGTTCTCCTCCACAACAGCCAAGATACAGAAAACGTCCTCCGCGATTTCTTTCCCGAGAGCGTCTTGCCCTTCCAGCAGCTCAGCATACAGTGGAATGGCCCCAGCCTGAGCCACCAGGCATAGGTAGTCCACATGAGATGAGATTATGCCGAGAGAATTGGCCGCTGTTAGCTTTGCCTGTGGATCACCCTCCCGAAACAAGTCCAAGAGTGCCGGTACGGCCCGCCAGTCAACAAGCATATGCTGGACCCCGCTTGCAGTCGCCATCAACCCGACGGCGTGGGCAGCTCGCCCTCGAGAGGCCATTGGCCCGCAGGATACAGCTTCGACGAGCAAGGGAAGGCCGTCAGTATGTACTATTGCTCGCCTCACTTCCCTCAGCATTGCCATCGCGCTGAGGACCTCCAACAGGTGTCCCCTTGTCTCGTCCGCACACAGGGGAATCAGATGCAAGATCCCTTCCAAACCGCCATTCCTCGCTAAGATCACCCGATTGCCGTTGTCGAAGGCAACAAGAGTCCTCAGACACTCGGCCAATCTTCTCTGACGCCCGCCCGCGGCTTGCGGCAGCAGCCGTAAGAGCGCAACGATGGCCCCCGACCGGCCTACCACTGGGCACAAGGAGCCACCGCCCCACCGAGCAACACAGGATAAGGAACGGGCAGCGGCTTCCTGCACCGCCGAATTGGGACTCTCAAGCAAGCCAACGAGAGCAGCGATCGTTTCCCTCAGCACACGCTCCGGCGCGTGCTTGCAGAGCCGCCGTAATTCTCTGGCGGCTCTCAATTGCTGATCTTCGCCGCCGCGCGTGGCCGCGTCGGAGAAATGGAGGAGCAATCGGTCCCAATCCACACGGCGATCCAACCGATCCCCTTCTGATACTTCGACGGAACAGTCACCATCCATCTACTGCACACAGGCAACAAGCGGTAACACCACGGCGGCGCTCTACAAGATGACCGGCGGGTCACCAACCATCTTCGCAAGCCGCCGGCAGCACCCTTCAGCTCGAAGAAGCCGTGCAAGAAATGGACGATGGGAGCTAGGGTTCCTCATGGGGACGACATGAGAAGACGGGCAGGCAGGCGGGCGGGAGTGACGTGCTGGGCCTGCGGAGGGCCCAATAAGAAAAAAGGTATTACCGAAATGCATTCTAGAAGTAGTGTCGTATTCTCGGAAAGGGATTCCATTCCAAGCGCTGGTAACAAGTCAACGACAGGGTGAGCCCGTGGGACCCATCTGAAATCAGCTCAGCCAATCCCCCACCTTCTGCCTAGTCAGCCAATCCTATCCAGATTGTCAACACTGTTCGGAGAGGATCCATCACAACCCCACAACCTAGAGAGAGAGAGAGAGAGAGAGAGAGGCATCGCCTTTGGGAAAAAGAGGAGCTTTCGACGTGGGCTGGCAAGGAACGAGGGCTCTCTCTCCAGCCTTCACAGTTGTGGGAAATAAATGAACATAATGGGTCATCCACCAAGGAAAGTGGAAGAGAGAGAGAGAGAGGGAGAGAGAGAGAGAGAGAGAGAGAGAGAGAGAGAGAGAGAGAGAGAGAGAGAGAGAGAGGAGGGAGGGAACATAGAACTCCTGTAAAATTCAGAAACCTACTACGCGACACGCGGTCGGCGATCATTCATCATCGTCATAATCATATTACAAGCTTTCCTTTCTCAGCTCTTTCCTCATTGTATGCCCATTATCGTTATTTCTGTCTACCTAATCTCAAATCATCTATCATCTCTCTCTGCTCCTGTATGGTTATTCTCTCTCTCTTTCTCTTTTCCAATCAACTGGGTCTATCTCTCTGAATCCTGTCGATTTTACACCTAATTAAGGCTATAATTACAGGTTGCTCTCTCTCTCTCTCTCTCTCTAAAACTCTCCTAAGGAAGGCGCCACAGATGCCTTGGTTCTGCCGGACCTCTCTCCTGTGTATCAAATCCTTTCTGCTGTTGCTTCCATGAAGCTTCCTCTTTTGGTATAATATGCCTTCTCTCAGATATTCCTCCCTACCTCTACGGAATCTCCTCCCCCCCACGGCCCAGATCTTTAAATTACTGTCGATATGCTGTTCGCCACGGATGCGGATGCAAAGGGGCTGTCCGGGAGAGACAGGCCGAGGCTGCAAGAGAGAGAAACACGGCGCACCGTCAGTACAGCTCGTCTACCAGATCAAAACTCGAACCCAATTATAGAAGAAATGTGAGGCCTTCAAGTGTGGATTATGAAGATCTCCTCACCTGTCCTGGTCACTGTAGGAGTTGCTATTGGTCGGATTCATATATCTGCCCTCGTTCGTGGAGCCGTCGTTCATGAGATCTGACTGATAATTGAAGTGATCCACTGAAGTGAAATCTCTGGGGCTGTCTGGAGCATTCAAGTAAAAGGAAAAAAAGAAGCATTTTTCTCAGTGAGACAGCTGAGGAAATTCTGATCCAAATCGGGATAGCTAGGGCCGACCGCTCAACCAACCTTCAGGGATCTTGGATTCCTTCATGCCAAAGCCGCCGTAAGGTGGCTGCGCCAGCAGCTTGGGGGCGACCAGCCGCAGCTCGGAGAGACGCAGGCTCTGCAGCTCCAGCGCTTGGTCGTGCTCCTCAAGCAGCTGCTTCTTGAGCAATCTAGCGTTGTTGCAGAATCTGGAGACTGCATAGCCAGAAGATCGGATGATCCACACTTTATTTCCATTTTGAGGGAAAATTTGGAAGCGCAGAGCTCCGGGGACCGATCACTCACTCGGGTAGAGCTCTGGATCGATCTCCAGGTACTGAGGAGCATGATGCATGGGATGGTCGATCTTTTCCATATATTTCCTGCAAAAATATAGAACACTCTTAGATAAAACTCAAAAACCTCATAAACCCCAAGATCTCCGATCGATTGTGAGATCAAGAAAACACAATCTCAACACAATCTCTATAAATTTGAGAGAGAGAGAGAGAGAGAGAGAGAGAGAGAGAGAGAGAGAGGGCGATTACCTGTCGCTAACCCTCGACTTTTCCTTGTATGGCTTGACGAGGACACGTGCACCGCAGACAAAGTGGGGGTTCCCCTGGGACAGGATGAACTGCGCCGTCTCCTGCTTCTCGAAGGTGACAAACCCGAACATCCGCTTCTGCTGGCACGGGATCCTCACGTCACGGACCGGTCCAAATTGCCTGGCAAAAGCAAGAGCCCCCCCCAAAAAGGGCAAGCTGAGGAGCGGCCGATGGCAACAAAATGGGGAGCTGACCACTCACAGATCAGCGTTCGGCAGGGGAATTACTTGAAATAGTTGGAGACATCCTCCTCAGAGAACTCGCTCTCGGCCGGGAAGGTGAGGTAGATCTGCTGGGACCCAGCAACATTGCCACCAAGGTCGCCCCTTTCACTCCGGTACTCCGAATGCCGCCCTGCGTCCTCCACCAGCACCACTGAATGCTGCCCGTGTGGCCTGCTATTTGATATGAAAGGAAATAAGAAGCACTATCAACCACAGTATCGCCGCCAGTCTGATGCTAAATTGTAGATCATGAATTGAGATACACAATTTTTGGGAATAAATTGAGCGATAATAGTGAGAATCGACACAGTGACAATACCTATCTAGGATCCGGATGCTGTTCTTGAGGCGGGCAAGGAGCTTCGTCAAGCTGAAGCCGGCCTTGCCATGCCGCTGGCTCTCAGTGAGGTAGCCGTCAGCCTGGAGCACCTTGCCATACCTTTCGAAGTAGAGCATGGGGAGCATTGCGATGGAGACGGGCTGCCCACCCCTCGACTTGAGCAGCTCTGTGAGCTCGTGTTCGAGCTTCTCAAGTGACCCGGGAGAGATCACGCTGTCCTCGTTGACAAGATCGTTGGAGCTTGCGCTGAGCAGCTGGGAAGTCAAAACGTTCTGGCCATGGTAGTACCGGCAGTTGGAGCCGTGCTTGCAGTACCCCTTGAAGTAGTAATGGCAGACTTTTGGGGCCAACTCGGGTGGGCCCGGTGACCTCCGGGCAGATCTCGGGGTCAACGCTGGCTCATGGAGGTAGTAGCTCCCAGGAAAGCCGGAGTTTGCAGGATTCAATGGATCAAGTGAGTCGTCCAGGCCGCTCAGGAAGTGGGCTTGTTGAAGGTAGTCCTCACTGACTCCATCGGGGTATCGAGCAGGAGGGCCAAAGTCAACGCCGTGCAGAGCTTGCTGCTGCTCTGGTGGGAGCTGCCGGTCCCAGTAGAGAGCTGGCCCGCGAAACGCAGGCAAGGACGCGGAGAATGGCCGAGCGGCGGTCGGAGAATAGGACGGAAACTGAAGGGGGGAGTCGGGGACGGCGTGCATGGGGGTCAACGCCGGTGGCCTGGGGGACAATGCAAGCCCCGGGAGGGCGGCTTTGGCTTCGCCGATGAGAGAATGAATGGCGCTGTCCGGCCCAAACGCCAGCCTGATCATCTCCCGATCGCCATAGTCCTTGAGCAGGAGGTAGCCGATGATCTTTGAGACCAGCTCCGGCTCGGTCATCTGGATTCGGCTGAAAACGATCTTCGTGGCCTCCGAGAAATCCATATTATAATAATCTTCTCCGCGGGGACGATAATCAAGCGAATAAAAAAAATGAAGAAGAAGAAAATCGTTTCAGCACAGGCAGACGCACGGGATATTATCATTCATGAGAGAAAAATCGGAATAAGCTCTCTAACGAGAAACTCGGGGACATGCAGCGCAAGGCGGAAGAACTTGAGCTTAAAAAAGGTAAGAAATCCGATATGGAGCTGCTGATGAGCAAGGGTCCGCGAAAAAGTGACAGATCTGGCGCAGGGAATGGCGTCTATCTACAAAGGGGCATTGGAGGAGGATCCCTCCAGGCCCTCTTCCGAGCCTGCCCAGTCCTCGACGATGCTAAAAACAACCAAAAGCCAAACCCTAGCATTACCCTGATGGCCGGCGGCCTTCTATCCAAAAGAGAAAGATTCGCAAATACAGCATTTAAGACTGGAAAAAGAACTAACGGACGCGGGCAGGGCTAGCCACTGGGGCCATTCCTCGACGAGGAACTTAAAATAAGCCATAAATCCGGTTCCCAGCCACACAGAACGCAGAGTGCGAGGAAGAAGAAGAGGAGCAAGACCTCATTTTTCGACTCGATTTCAGTGGTAATAAAAGCAAGGTTTCGCTCGGCACGCCGCATGCCGGTTTTTCTCCGAGGAAACCAGAGGAGAGAATGAGGAAAAGAATAGCCCCTTTAGTCCGGGAGGTTTCAGCAGAGAGATCAACAGAAGCATGCGAAAATATCTCCTGTGAGAGGAAGCCACGGACGACGAAGCCCCTAGGAACCACATGTCTACAGGCAGATGTGATGAACCAAATCCTAAAATGGCATGCAACGGGAAACGGGCAAAACAAAAGGAGCTCAAGAACACACCAACCGAAACCCATTTCAAGTGAAGAAGAAGAAGACGACGATGCTACAGAAGAAGAGGAAGAAGATCTATTGGTGAAGGGGAAGAGGAGCTCGGAGGGTATGTACCATGTAGTAGAAGTTCCTCACTCAGGCTGTGGCTTTCCCGGAGAAGACTAGAAACCCCCGACTCAAGTCAGAGGGCAGAGAAGGTAGCTACCCAGAGCCCCGCGGCCCTCAAATCTCATCCACTCCCCCTCTCGCACACCTCTGAGGGACACCACATCTTCTAAAAGGACAACGGACTAGCAAGGGCAGGCGCTGACAGATATAAAACTCCGCCCCTGCGCTCAAATCCTAAGAACCCGAAAAAAAAAGCGAAGCTTTCAAGGCTTAGAATGCGAACATTATGTTTCCATCTCCCTGATCCCTCAAATGATCACGAAAACTGCTTCAACAATTTTTTTTTAGAAAAAACCCGGCCCCAGCTCGATCTGGGTAGAATCCACTGTGACTGGAGGGATTTCTTACCCCTTTCTCTCTCTCTCTCTCTCTCTTCTGGCTTTTTTCAAACGTCGAAGAATGACAGGGTGTACTTTGTCGTTTCAGATAATTACGCCGCTAACGAAGAGGCAAAGGGAGGGGGGAGCCCATAAATTCACGGGCTGCGTTTGCTCCTGTGTTAAATGACCAAAATACCACCGTCCCATGAAGCTTCCTAAAATTATTGCGTCATTATTCTCATAATATGTGGAAATTTACGGCCGCGGTACTGTCCCGAACCTCGCCGCCCTCCGAAGTTTCCCTCCCCAAATCAGCGACACGTCAGATCCGGCCTGCCCGTCCGATCTCCTCGTCGACGGCCGAGATGAGTCGCAGCACGCCCGTCACCGGTGAAATTCCCTATTTTTTATATTTTCGCGTGATTTAAATATCGTCTGGGAGAGGACAGCGCGGGGTGAAATTAATTTATTTGTCGGACGCGGTCCCCTGAACCGCGGTACTCCTCCATCGCGGTTGGACGGACGCGTGGCCCGTCACTTCACGGATAAGGCGAGGGTATTACCGTCTTTATACTCCATCCGCAGGGCGACTTTGCCCGGCTACACCGGTCAGCCCGCCGTCCGGGCCCCGGCGGGCTCGGAAGTCCGTTGAACCGGATGGATCTTGTTTTTTTATAATAATAAAATAATAATAATAACTGTACTCCATCTCATCATTATACTCCCCCATATCGTTAGACTAATGAGGGCCCTCGTGGGCCGCGCCGGTACCGAGCCCCGAGACTACGCAATTAATATTAATTACCGAACTTAGGGGATAAATATATTTTCCGGACTAATGCGATGATAATTATGACGTGGCGTCGTACAAAAATACGGACATGTTTTTCCCGCTTTAAGTGGAAACTAACCACCACGTGCTCATAAATAGTATTATGACCGGGTATTAATCAGTTATCAGTTAATGCCAGGTTTTTGCCCGTTAAAAGTCTCCAGACCCCGAGGGGCCCATTTGACACATAAAATATGTTTACTATGTTAATTACCCTAGGTAGTGTATACATATATTTTTATATATGCGAAGATAGTGCATACGCATCATCCCTCCACGACGCTGGCACCACGGGGATCGAGGCTCAAGCGCCTGTCCTATTGCGAATCTCTCTCTCTCTCTCTCTCTCTCTCTCTCTCTCTCTGCGAGGGAGAAGGTAAATAGTAATTATTTAATATTGGAAGTGTTTGATGTAAAACCAATAATAATATGGGGTTTATGTCGAGTCTTATTGTCCCCAGCGCAAGTTAGCTATATATATAGACTGCTGGAATACGTGGATGGCTTGTTCTCCCCCAGCGAACGGTGGGGCTTCGTGCGCGCCACACGCCTCTCGTGTGCAGAGCGAACCACCTGTCTGATGGAGGTTTCGTCAGCTCCCAGGAGCGTCCCATGCCGGCCCTCCGCGACGGCGATCCCGCCGGCGAGCGGCAGGCTCAAGCCTGACATCGTTCGAAGAGGCACCTGGATCCGGCGAGTGGATACTGTCCGCATCAGCAGGTCTTCCCACGTAATCCGAGCCATTGAGGGACCTTCTGACCTCCCTCCCGTGGAGATCACCTGGCAGATCACTGCCGGCGCCTTAGGTACTGATCGAGTAGTAACTGTTGGCCTCGATACGTCATGGTCAACAGAATACGTGAAATTATTGGTCTTCGCCTTGTTATGCCCTGATTCAACTGAAAATATTGCAGCTGGAATCACACCATTCGTCGTTGCGGGAATCGAGTTCAGCAAACGAATTGTGAGTTGATCTTATGCTCATCTTGATGAAAGAATTGGTACCTTTTACTTGTCTCTCGGATGGTGATTCATTATCTCTCTGCTGGATAAGAACTTGCATATGAGTCACTTATCTTCATTGAATTTTAAATTGGATTCTTAATATAATATTCGTCCCTATACCTGATCCTGGATTTAGTTTTTTGTACTCCCGGACTATGGCACGAGCTCCAAAGTTGAGTAGAAAACAGTTGAATATAACGACTACCCTACCCTTCGAGTAGTTGCGCGCCTCATTCTGAATTATACAGCCCTCCACCTATCTAAACAGAAAGATTTGGGGGGGGGGGGGTACTGAAACTGAATTCCATGAAATTTCGTCTGCATTGATCTCTTATCAATGTACGAGGATAAGTTTGATTTCGCCTATAACTAAATTAAATAAATGTGCACATTTTTTATGTTTTGGAATTTTAAACCACGCGAGTCGTGCCTCATTTCAAAGTATGTTTACATAGATAGTCAGAATCCCCTGATGAATAAAGAGATATTAATGCCGCTTTCAACTCATGGAGTAAAGTAATTGATATAAGCATGATTCTGCTCTTTAATGTGATCAATCCGATCTTTAATGTCTCAATTTTTTTCGAACAAAACGACTTTGGATGGAGGCTTCGTTTGTGTCTTACTTTCCTGATCTCATGAACCCGAGTAATATGTTTACACACATTTAGAAAGGCGTCCAAAATATTATTAATATGTTTATATCCAGTTTTCTCTGGAGATCCTAGCCACCATATAAAGGTAAACAGTCAGATCTGTTTTTTTTATTTTTGACGTCAAGAAATTCCATTACACAGACATCTGTTAAAGTAGAGTATTACAGACTCTGTACCACCAAATGAATGAAAGTGAATCTCCATGCGGTGTGTTTAACTGCCTAAGAGCTTTAGTTATGCTTCTTTCACTTGCACTTGATAAATCTTACCTATTCCCTACCTCCCCCCAGATGAAAGAAAGGAGGTACAATGTCATTCATATTTCTTGAAGACCGACTGTTAGATATTAATATGGCTCTTTCCCTGTCAAATACCTTTCTTCTAGTCGCCATCTATTTCATGTCTCTTCAAATGTTTTGTCTAGAACAGAACTGTGGTGATCCAAAAGTTATGAAGTAGCACGCAGATTATCTGTGTTTTGACCTTAAATCGTAGTTGAAGGTGATGTAATGAATTTAAAGTATGATAATATAAAGGCTCAATTTACATTAGATTACAGCTTTTTACGAGTGAGAACTTTCTTATCTATGTATTCTTACCAAAGGAGGGGCATAATTTTATTAATAATAGAAGACGCACGACATAAACTTTGTTTCAAGTTACGTTGATGCTTATAATGCGCATTTTAGCAATCGACATCTGGAGGCTGAATTTCATGACTGCCAAGTATAGAGGTATTGATGGGGTGGCAAACATTTCCAGCAGTGTCTCCTGCCGCAGTAACTCACTAGGAGGCACTTTCTGGCATGATTGACGCTTCTCTTCTCAGTCTGCCCTAAATTGGCAAGTGGCTAGATGGATGGTACCTTGGGTACATGGTACCTGACAGTGCGAGTTGAAATATTTCCAACGGATGACGCATTCTGGGGTACATAAGTGACAACTCTGTGCACAAATTTGGTGTCGCTGCTTTTGCCCACATAACCATTGTGTCTATTTATTCCCCCTCTTTATGACGAATCTGATCCATTTATTGACGCCCGGATGACATGGGGATTATCTCCCTGCTATTAGTGGTTCAATCATTATCATAATAACGTATGTAGTATTTTGTTCCATCATCGCATTCATCAAAGTAAATCCTAATCACTGCACTTCTTTCCCATTCGTACCTATTTTATGTTGTTTTGTAATTCTGGTTAAATCAGCATCTAACGAGCCAAAATTTTAACAGGCTGCACAGAGAAGATGTGAAGTCTGTGGTGGTTCTGGGCTTGTTGAAGTAGAGGGTCTGTATGGTCGCTGCCCCGGTTGCGGTATGTCAACGAATTCTATAATCTCCGAAGTCAACCTCGTTCCTCTGTTTGACTCTTTATTAGATCTGAAATGGAACAGCAACCAACGAACCTGAGACTCTGATCCACTCTCATTTGCAGGCGGCTTTCTGCCATGGCAGTCGTGGAAGAGGTTCTTCACGGGTTAAAGCTACGGCCTACCACTGTAAGCAGTCGCTACACCTTCTGTCAGTTCACAAATGTGAATACAACACACTATTTTGCCCATTTCTGCGCCCAGTGGTGATACTGCGCATTATTTATTTGTAAGACTTTGAGCCCACGTGGCATCTATTTGGGCAGCTCTCGTTACTGATTTCTCCAAGAAATATAGTGACGAAGAAAATATATATTGAGCTGTTCTGAGCTTTCCTTGTGCAGAAAAATCACGGGCAATGGCATGATATGATGCTGCTCCACCGCTTTTATGGTCAATATGATGATTTTTTAAACTCTATAATATGTTAAGACGTGTTTCGAGTAATGTGCGGTTTTGATTCTATCGCCGGCTCCGGAGGTCCCAGTGGGATGGGTAAGCCCATTCTATTCGGCCCCGAAAATAAAATAAAATGAATAAATCCAGTTCGCCACCAGCCCCGTGGGTCTCTTTCCCCCGCCCTCTACAATATGACACTGTTGGGTCGGATATATAATGATAAAAGGCTGCCGAGTTTTGTCTGTTCTTTTCTGCGGAAGTCAGAGAGAGAAAGATAGAGTAGAGGGGCGATATTCTCCCTCTAACTCGTTGACTCTGGGGCTCAATTGCCGTGTCCCGGACTGGCCGCCTCTTCTCATTAAATTTCCCATTGATATCTGGTTGGTACCCGAGGGCAGCTCGCTGGTTTCCGTCACTAAACGTCACCTCTCGAATCGTACCCGCGTCGGATTTTAGTCGAGGGCTAATGGCTCATCTCTTTCCTCAGGATCCCCCCGGCGGCCCTAACGAGAGAGAAGAGACGGCGACGAGGATGGATAGGAGCTCATTCGGCGCCTGGCGCTTTGAAAAAAAAAAGGTTTTCTTCGGACGACCCTCTGGGCCTCTCACCGATGGATTCAGCCAATCGCATCCATTAAATGGCTATGGAGGGTGCGTTAGAGAGGGACATTCGGAGGAGGACCGAGCCAGCCCCTAGCCAGCGGCCGCCGCCGCCGTCCGGCGCCACCGCGGGAGCCCGCCCGGTCAGAGGAGCCGCGTGGGTCAAAAGCAGGCCCTCCTCCCTTTTGACTATATGCCTCCGAGAGGATCGTTGACCATCTATTAAAATCCCCGGAAACGCCCCTCCGATTCCGGTCAATCTCCCACTTGCCCCGGTTGTGAAGCCACCCAGCTCGCCACGGCGTCTCTACGTCACTCACACTTGGATCAAACATCAGCTTAGCCATATCCCGTACGAAACGACAGAAATACCTCCATCAATGCAGTCAAGGCCGGGGAACGGTGCTCGCTTCCACTGAATTTTTGCGGTAATTTTCCGATTCCAGTCGCATCTTATATTTTATTTATTCCCAAAAACGCCTTCTCTCGTGTTGCTCGTCTCGATCGTGATCATCGCTTAGTTCGTCCATGGCATTTTGCAAACGAGCTCCTTCGTACGAACATTTCTTGCCCAAGACCGCATATTTAACGGAGCCCATAATTATTATGGTAAAAAAATTATTATTATTATTGGTAAATTTTATGCAGGGCGTAAAAGATCACGACAGAGGTCGTCGTTTTTATTGATATTTTGTTGTGTTAAGTCGGCAGAAGGGCTAGTGGCAGAGGCGTAGTAAAGAGCAACTCCGTGTACAATTGCTGGGAGGCCTCGTATTCATATTGCCGCTGCTGGGGCGAGCCGTGATCGCGTGGTTCCTGCCTCTTGGTGACTCTCTGAGAATCTGGTGGGAGCCGAGGCCTCCGAAGTCTCTCGAAGGTATGTGGAAACCGACTTCGACTTGAGACTCGCATGTTCATCTGTCGTTCCTCTTGGGCGATCCTCAATCTGGGTAGCTGTTGGGTCCTCTTTGTTTTCCATAAGGGGGAATTTTCTGTGGTCGGGCACCGTGGTCCGTGGCAAGGGGCCAGTTTGGGCTTGTTGAATTGGCTAGGTTTGGCTCGTTTTGATGTTATTTGGGTGTTCCTCTCTGTGTGCGCCTGTTGACTATATCCTAGATATGACCTTCAATCAATCCTTCAAGAAAGTTCTATTTCCAGATGTTTGCGCTGGAAAAGCTCGGCAGATGTTTTTTGCGCAGGAACCTCGCTCGTGGGTTCGCGGATTTCCTCGCGGGATTTGAGAAACATGGCACGTTATGGATTCATGGGGGGCCGTGATCTAGCAAACGATCGTTTTGACTTATGGGTCTGTTTGAATGGTTGACCCTTTGCCCAGTGCTCATCTGTTGGGATATTCCTAATAATTTCGATAGATATATCAACAACCTTGTTCTTCGTTGCAGCCATCGATCTTGCCATCCTATCAGAGCTATTTGTGTACATATGTCGTCCTTGAGGATCTCATCCCTCTCAAGGGATGAGAAAAATTATCAGTGACCGGGAAAGTGAAAGCCTTTAAGACATCTAAGATGACAAAAGATTTGTGGCACCGGAAATTTTATTAACAGTCCCTGATTTCAGCTGAACCTCGTTGTAAGATGTCCACTGCCTGGTTTACAGTCTATCCTCCGTCTCCAATGATAAGATTTAGGTGCCTTGGATTAGGGTTAATTCTCACTCTAATGGATCTTCTATGAAAGCGCGATGCCTAACCATTTCATCCATTGATAAAGTCATCCTTCTTCCCGTTCAATATCTACTCTTCTACCTCTTGAGATTCCCGCATAAAAGTGCTCACGAGACAATCTTATGATCTGCTTTGCCAGTTCGGCAGGAGAAAACGCGGTTCTTCTCATGGCATGTGAAATTAGACCAGTGATTCTTGGTGGGCACAGAGAAAGAGAAACCAAACAACTTGTCATTAGGGTTTATACGATTGATCGTCAATATTCTGCCAACGTTATGCACATTGATTATTTTTTGTAATACCGAGCCGGTATTTCAAGTAGGTTGATGAAGATAGTGTTAGAGTGAAAAATTTGCCCTTGAGTTTCTTGCGATGCTGAAGGGGGCCTGGGCAGAGGGAGCGAATGCCATTATCCTATGGCCCCAGTGGGGGACAATTTGAATGAGGATCTCCAAGCATTTTGATGTTCTTTTCAACGGCTGGGGCTAAGATGCTTTAGGTTTGTTTTCGATCATAGAATAACATAAAGGTCTCATCGACATTGGTGTGCGGCATCATCAAATTCTCCCAAACATGATGACTTCTTGTACTTCTTATATGTCAATGCAGGGTTTGAGTTATTCCCTCGTCTAAAAATTTGGCTTGCGTTTTAAAACTTTTGATGGATTGTGAAAAAAAATCTCTCTTGCAACGATTTGATTCTTTACTTGTTGTTGATCTCTTCGGCTTTCCCCATTCTTTACCCTATGTTCTGGATGTTGTAATTTTAGCGTGGGATTTTTTTATATATTGCTTTTGACTCAATGCAGTCACAGTGTATCATTTTGAGGTTTTAAAGCCTTGATGATAAGCTACCGTTTAAAACCAATTTCACTTATAGAACTTGATCATGTTCGTTCATTCATTGATGAAGAATATTTTACATTACTTCTGAAAATAATCCCTTTATTTTCCGATTGATTCACACTTTGATTTGAGAAAAAAAACATGATACATGTTTTACTTAGATAGTTTATTTTGTTTTAAACTTCTGCGGTGTCCAAACTCTCTAGAATATTGTCGATTGCACTGCTTGCCATGGCTGTCTGATGAGAAGAACATCACTCCGGATGTATCACAACATGCATTTTGTTCCAAGTTTTGTTTGAGTTGCCCGTGATCCATTCTCTTCTCACAGATGATCTACTTTTTCTAGAGGCGTGCATATAAAAAAGGCCCTACCTTGTGAACCTATGCTTACTGCTGTCCTCGCAAGAAGTCTAATAGAAGAAATTTGCATTAGCGGCGCCTACAATCCCCACAACATGTTCTCATCTTAGATCGCTGGACGAAGCTGTTGAGAAAGATTTCTGCTCGCTGCACTCTTACATCCCAGTTTCTCCCACAAGTCAGCTATTTATTGGGCTGTTCACTCATGCAAACTTCCAAGAAATACGAAGATTCAGATGACTCTCAGCAATCATATTATCAGCGTGGGATGAACTGCCAGAATCTACCCCGGGACCTCCGCTCTTTAGACCATTACTACGCCAACAGTGGATCTCATCTGGGTGGCACGCCCGCGCAGGCATTGCGAGAGCAGTACTGCACTCTAGAGTCCTCGGGAACTGCAGGTTATTCAGCGCACCCGTCACCCTGCACCCAGAGCCTCTCTAGCGGTAGCCCTACGCTTCAGCAGGACTGCCAGTCAGACAACACCTATGGGTCGCCCATAAACAACTCCTGCATCACCGAGGATCCAAATTATCTGAAGCACAAGATGAGGGAGCTGGAGAACGCGGTGCTCGGGTCTGATCTGGACGTTGCCGACAGCTCTGATAGCAACTACCGAGGCCCGCCTTCCATGGAGCCCGAAATGTTCAGGCAGATTATGGAGATCCCCTTTGGAGATTTGAATCAGATGCTCATAGCCTGTGCGAGGGCTGTTGCAGATAACAACGCCCTCATGGTGGAGCTGCTCACGGCAGAGCTGAGGCAGATGGTCTCCGTCTCCGGGGATCCGATTCAGCGGCTGGGGGCCTACTTGTTGGAGGGTCTTGTGGCGCGGCTGGCGTCCACTGGTAGCTGCATCTACAAAGCTTTGAGGTGCAAGCAGCCTGCGAGCGCCGAGCTCCTGTCCTACATGCACATCCTCTACGAGGTCTGCCCGTACTTCAAGTTTGGCTACATGTCTGCCAATGGCGCTATTGCGGAAGCGGTGAAGGACGAAAACAGGGTCCATGTGGTTGACTTTCAGATCGCCATGGGAACCCAGTGGGTGACTCTGATCCAAGCTCTGGCAGCGAGGCCCGGTGGGCCGCCCCACGTCCGTATCACCGGCATTGACGACCCTGTGTCGGCGTACGCCAGAGGCGGCGGCCTCCACATCGTGGGACGCAGGCTGGCTCGGCTCGCCGAATCGTGTAACGTGCCTTTTGAATTCCATGCTGCAGCTTTAGACGGGTCCGAGGTGGAGGTCGAGCATCTTGGCGTTCGGCCCGGCGAGGCCCTGGCTGTGAACTTCGCGTATCAGCTGCACCACTTGCCGGACGAGAGCGTGAGCACGAGGAACCATCGCGACCGGGTCTTGAGAATGGTCAAGGGGTTGTCTCCCAAGGTGGTGACTCTCGTGGAGCAAGAGTCGAACACCAACACCTCGCCCTTCCTGCCGCGATTCGCAGAGACCCTGAACCATTACACGGCGGTCTTCGAATCGATCGACGTCCGGCTCCCGCGGGAGAGCAAGGAACGGATCAGCGTGGAGCAGCACTGCCTGGCCAGAGACATCGTCAACATCGTCGCCTGCGAAGGCGCCGAGCGGGTGGAGCGGCACGAGCTCCATGGAAAGTGGAGGTCGCGGCTCACGATGGCGGGGTTCACTCCGTACCCCCTGAGCCCGCTGGTGAACGCCACCATCAAGTCCCTCCTAGAGAACTACTGCGAGCACTACAGGCTCGAGGAGAGGGACGGCGCTCTGTACCTCGGGTGGAAGAACCGAGCCCTGGTCGTTTCCAGCGCGTGGAGATGAGATCCCAGCTCGATGAACAACTATGCGTGTACTTTTTTGGTTCTTTAGTAGTTGCTAATTTAGAACCTTTTAATATCAGGAACCAGGTTACTGGATTAAGCGTCTGCCATGCCCCCTCTGGACCCCAGAAACTCAACGCCTGCGAGATCTGATGGTACCTTCCATATGATGGGACGGGTTGCCGCCCGGAGTTCTTCCCCTTCTCTTCATCTCATCCCATTTGCAGGTTACAATGGCGGATAAGTGATTTCATCCTGATCTCCATGAGCCACAAGGACTCGGAAGAACATGATCGGTCCGCAGCCTCTGGTTCCATTCGCATGTGGTTCAGTGGCGGCAGGAAATATCATTTACATAATCGAAAAGGAAGGGAACAAAAAGGGTTTGAAATGAAGGTAGCTCGAGTTCATCTGGAGCATCAATGAGAGGAGTTCAGAGGATACATGGTGACTGGCCAAACTCATGTGGCAGAGTCCGGTCAGGGGTTCAGAGAGGCTGGCTGGTCCACTGCGTTGACTATGTAGCCAGCCAAAGACCAGGGCATTCTCCACCCAAAGTGGGAGAGGAGAACTGGGTCAAACCATGTATGGCACAGAGGGGATGCTCTCAGCAGCGTTGCCAGCGCCTTTACTCGGCCATTATTTTTTCCTCAAAGCCACAACAGGATTTGTAAGGAGCAAGAATGACGACCACAGTGAGCAGGTTGACCTGGGAATTTACGGACCCATAAGTAATCTTCTCACGCTTGCTTCATATGATGGATGATTCAATGGAAGGGTCTTGAAGGTGAAGCTTTCTGCTGTGTCCTCAACACGTCTGAAGCCCTCGGTTCCAAGGCCGGGATCACCGTAATATGGCAAGCTCAAGGCTGGCTGGATCGCTGTAGAGCTGCATCCAGGACGGGCGATCTGCTGATCCTGATTCTGCCTTTGATTGAACTCGGGCATCTGCAGTCTCTCGCCAGGTCTGCCCTCACATCTCGGGCTCAACCCGACTCCAAGGTCCAGGCTGATCGTGTCGCTCTCTTCCATCTGCTCATACTGATGGGAAATCACTCTCATGGTGCCGTAGGTTGATAAGCTGCCATTAGTAGAAACTGAAGGTTGACTGTTGAGTATAGTGCACTCATTTGCAGACGCTGCGGCAGCCGTGTCATGGCCGCTGGTCCTTGAAGCGGGGACATCGTGGTTGTGCTTCCCTTCGTACGTGGTTATGACTGCTTTAGGATCATGGGATGCCCTCTCCACGTGTTTTCTAACCGGGCATCCTGCGTTTGTGCATTTGTAGTAGCTCCTGCCATTGCCAGATGAACACCATCAGCAAAGCCATGTGACTCTACCATATGACATTCGGAGTGTATAAAAAACAAAGGAAACATCGAAAATAGAGCGAGCGAGCAAGAGAGAGAGAGAGAGAGAGAGAGAGAGAGAGAGAGAGAGAGAGAGAGAGAGAGAGCATCAGGTTTTTTTTTTTTCCAAGACTGGGTTGTCACGTATTCTCAATGTCACCAACCGTGCCCGACTTAAATCATTCAAAATTTGGAAGACAAAGTAACTACACAATTGAGCCGCTAGGAGAAATAATGCTGATCAAGTTTCCCAGGCACAATTAAAAGTAAATAGAAAACAAAAAAAGGTCGAAGATTGAACCAATAAAAAAAATACATCAGTTATTGCATCTTATGAACTAATGCATACCTGGGGTTTGGGTTCCCCTTCACCACTTTCTGCCCATATTTGCGCCAACGGTATCCGTCATCCAATATATCCACCTCACTCAGTGTTTGTACCACAACACGTGGTTGGGTCGTTTTACCCATCATGGAAATGTCAACGGAGATACCATCTTTCCTCCTGCTTGAGTTTCTTCACAGTTAATAAACCTACATAATATAAATTTTTGAAAATAGACATCATAAGTCACCTGCGCTTTGACTCTGGATCGTCGTCAGCAGGGTCATCAACAGCATCATTGGGTTGCGCACAAGCAACTTCTAAATCACCATCACTTGCTGACACAGGGGAAAACTCTGTGATAACGTTGGGATCAGTGGAATAAGATGCCTGGCCTTGCGCATTTGATGGTTTGGCTGCAGTTGTTACAGTCAAAGTCATTTACATGAGAAAAGATAGAGTGAAATAACATACCAAAAAACAATCTTACCTTCACCTGCGGTTAATGAAGAGAATCCTTCGGATTTCTCTCCTGCTTGACTACACAGAACGGGACCAACTGCAAATCGACGATTGGGTTGAGGCTTAGGATGATCATGCTGACCTCGGTAGATAATCTCAGTAATCTGTCCATCATGAGTCCGTTCCAACATTTTTTTCATCGGACAGTTGGCATGAGTGCATTTGTAGTAACTCCGGGGAAATTCACTTCCTTTTACATGCTTTTGTCCATACTTTCGCCAATTGTATCCATCTTCTGATGCTTTCTCAGCCATGGTCATATGTTCATTCTCTTTCTGGTTAATTGATGCTTCAACCCCATTATCTATGGCCTTTAGTGGCTGCGGCACATTAGTAACATGTTCACTAATTGTAATACTCGCTCTCCCATGTTCTGGTATTGGTGCTTTAGCAACAGAGAGGGTCAATTCATTTGAAGTGGCTACTACACTCTCTGAATTAACTGCATATGAAGTGTTACATGTACGAGATTGATCCACGCAACTGGCTTGCAACAAAGTCTCTGATTTTTGTTCTACAGATACACCCTTCAGGAAGATTTAAGGTGTTAGTCAACTAATAGCACATTATAAAAAATCTGCTTTAAAAATAAGGATTAAATTTGCTTCTTGGAGTAAATAGTAAACAAGGATTCATTGCAATACAAGGCCAACTATGATCAACTAACTTTATAAAAAATTACAAGGTGGTTGCATAGTCTAGGGTAAAGACTCCTAGTGGGAACAGACCTTGAGATAAAATTGTTCCAGGTCATTACTTTCGGCCTTCTGATTCACATTGGACCTGACTTGGACTATGTGTTTTCCACAAAGTGATTGCTTGGTTTCCTATTTTAAAACTTATCCAAATCATTAACACCACAAGTACATCTTCTCCACTAAATATCATAAACTATATAGCTTATGGAATCGATCAACTTGACAAAAGACAGGTTAATTCGCTACACTATCAGTCATTAAACCAGTAAAATACTGGTCTTATTTTTTTTAAAAAAATCTTCACATAAGTCTATTCCTGTCAAACAAAGCAGCTGAGGCAATGGTTGAGACGAATCTGGAAAAAAATTATTGATAGCCAAGTGACCCTTTTGGTAAGTCGCAAGCGATGAAACTTTCAGACATGCTCACTGATTTTCGAGGCAGCAGAGGAATGCAGTGAACTATGAATTTTGGAACTCTATGCTAAAACAGACATAAATCCGAGGTACACACAATACTAGCATTTGACAGAATGTTCAACATGGAGCTGAGGACATATGACAGCATAAATAATCAGCACACACGCATTCGTTCTGAAATTTAGACAATCAGCCAACTAAAAACAAACTTTAGAAGCGCACGGTCAGAAATTTCTGGTTTCTGACATAAACTACAAAGAACATCTCGAATTGAATGCCAAAGTGCTAAATTACCGTATTGCCTGACAATGATGTGCCTGAAGTTGAACAGTGTTCAAATTCGAAGCTGACACTCTTCCGCTCATCATGTATAATGCTATCGGAAATGCTCCTTGGAGAAGACAATCTCTTCGAACCAACAACAGTGTTTGCGACCAATGGCATGAAGAAGGTTCCAGTAGTTGGGGATGGTTCAGCCTGCAGGCGAGAAAAAGCAGAACAAGTAAGAAAATGAATGCAAACTTAGGGGACCCACAAGATATAGATACACACATTGGTATACACAAACAAATAGACATGGGCATGAGCATTTTGTAGATCGACATGTAGAAATAGACGGAAGTAGATATGTGATAGCCAGATGACGGACGGAGGTAGTGAGCAGGTTTTCCAAGTATTATTGGCATAGAATGTGTGACCCACGGGTTGCAACAACTTGACCAGGACAAACATTAATCGTCTCCATTGAGACATGAAAATCATGGGCCATAGGACATTAAGTCGACTGGATATCTTTAATGTAGGTCATATTGCGGCACGTTGACCCTCCATAGTTCTCCCAAGATGGGTCAAAGGTAAATGGTGTCCCACACGATTCCCTCGAGGGTCCACACCAGGGAGGTGGAGGTGGCCATTAACGCATGGAAGTGATTACAGCCTGCTGAGAGTTAAGGCTAACTGTACTACAGAGGAGAAAAAACAAAAAAAAGAAAGATAAGTGGTGTCTACATGTTAACCGATTACATTCCCCATTCTTTCCGTCATACTTAATAGTTTAAGGTAAACTAAAACCACCTGTAAGAAGATAATAATTCATGTAATGAAGGAGCTTGTAAGATCTACAGCAGGGTAAATAAGCCCCAAGTGTAAAACCACAATGATTTTTTCCCACATTTTTCCACTTCATTTTCTGGATAATAATAAAAATAATTCTTGCGAAGTATATCATGAAGAGAGTTTTTAATTGGAACGAGTACAATATCCTTACATAAAAAACCTTTGTACCAAAAAATGTTCAAGTACTGCTGATAAGTGAGACACAACTAGTTGGCGGACTGCAGGGAAGAAATGAAATGCCGAACATGAAAAATATAAATCCATCTAAAACAATGCTGTGATGCATGTAATGGAGGTGCTTCAAAAATGTGACGGACGCCATAACCCAGCATAAAGATCGGGAACAGCATCGTGTTGAGTGGCACCAGAATCTCTGTTAGCTGATTTGTAAAGCTGAAACTCGGTGTCCCCAGAGAAAACTAAGAAACTATGATTTGGTGATCCAAATGTGCTCTCCAGTCTGATGAAATCATGTGCTACTTCAGTGTATAGGAATCTAAAAAAATGATTAACGAAAAAAACAAGTTCGAGAGTAACGCAACCAGAATTGAATCAGTCGGTTGGGAACTAATTACGCGGTGAATGGGCTGTAAGAGCAGCTAAGATAAGAATGTTTATCTGCGCCCTCCAGGAAACCGGCTTAAAAGCTACAAACAGAGAATTAAAGACAGGGTAACCAAGTAATCCAGCTAAATATATTAACATTATGAAGCAGAGGATCATGGAGAAACCTCACTAACAGGAATATCATATTTCTCTCATGGAAGAGGAATATTATACGAAGAAACACGAGTAAATTCCAAATTCACAGAATCCGGAAAAATAAAAAAAAATCACAAAGACTTGAAGAAGCCTAAACAGACCTTGACGTTCGTCAGTAGTACCGGTGATTCGAGCAGAGTGGTAGGGCTGATCCCCGGCGGGATCGTGAGGCAAGGTGCCCGCGACGAGATGAGGAGCCGCGCCGGCGACAGCGACTTGTACCTCGCCCCCAAGGCCGACGCGGCATCGGCAGAGCCCACCCTCGGGAACGTTTCTTCGTCCCCCGAGGCACTGCCGATTGCGTTTCCGAAACCCTCAAACCTCGCAGCTCCGGGGCCCCGGGGCTCCCCCACCGCCGCCCCGGCGACAGAACCTCGTAGCTCCGACATCAGATGCTCCCGCATTTTGGGAGGCAAATGGAGAAGGCACCGAGAGGAGCCTCCGCCGCCGGCGGGGGGGAAGCGAGTGCGAGTGGAAACTGGAGAGTGGTGGCCGCGGCAGCTTTCCTCTTCCTGTTTTCCGCCGGCGATGGCTCCGGATTTGTCTGTTTGCGGCCTCAGCTGTGTCCACCTACGTTGACTTGACTTGATTGAGAGTCTACCAGAGCCGTAATTACCCAAAATACCCCTCAATGCCCTTTACGGCTGCTGTCGATTTCTCGCCGTTATGGGCGGGCCAAGCCTCCCTCCCAGTTTGGTCTGCAGTGACAAAATGGGTGCGCGTAGTAATGGATGAGGATGAGGGTAAATTTGCCATTGGCTAATGTGTGGGACCCAATCGCAGACATCGATCGACCTCAATTGAAGTCAGTGGGCCCGGCGGTGGCCCCACTTTTTCGTCACATGATGGTACGAAGGATCGGTGAGTGGCGCCGTGTACAGAAAGGAACGTTCGCAGATCTCTCTCCCGGTTTTTTCTGACGTGCCACCCGAGACTCTACCTCTGCCGCGTGGATCGATCAGTCCGTAGATATTCGTACCAGACACATGTGGGCCCGTATGGAGGCCCGCTTAGGGTAATATTAGGCTTTTAGAAAATTTACTTCAAGATTCATATGAAAACGGTTCTCTTATGCGGATGATAAAAGTTGAGGCGGGAAATCTGGTGGCCGGACTGGCTGGCCTTTCCGAGCTCAGGCGAAGGTGCGGCGGAGCAAGGCCAGCCGGTCCTCCCCAATGCTGCTGTGACTTTCCGGCGAGTCTCCATCGGCGGCGGGGCGGTGGCGAGGCGGTGGCGCTCGCCGCGCCCACAAAGATCGGGAAGAAGTGGAGAGAGAGGCCGCCGGCATCACGGCGGTGGGGAGGGTAGATGGTGAATGTGGCGGCGGGATTCTCGGTCGGTGGTCGGAGCAGAAGCCGGAGGTGGGGAGAAGGGCCAGAGGTCGCCGGCGATGGATTGAAGGAGCTCGTAAGAAAGCGTTCCGATCCGTGTAGGTGCGCGTGAGACTCAACTTTCCGGTACTCATGGGAGGTATCCGCACCGGGAGGTCACACGACTCCGATGCGTCACGCAGCAAACGGCGGACTACGGGGGGGGGGGGTTTGGGGTGTGGTTGGAGGGGCGGAGAAGCTCTGCGTTCGCGAGGTGGACAGGCGGATCGCTCGCCCTATGACAGCGCACAGCGCAGTTGCCAGCTCCCAGGGCCACGTAGAGCCGAGGGTGGAGAAGGACGGAAGCTGCTTCTTTATCTCAGTTCCTCGCTGGTATTCTTGAATTTCAAGGCAGGGGATCTTCGTGTTGTTTTTCCTAGGGGTTCCCACTGGGCCGTTGCCTCTGGGTTTGCCCCCTTGAGGCTGAAGGAAAACAGAGGCTAGGGTTTGGCGGATGGGGGCTGAATCGGCGATCAAGGAGGTGGAGACGAGGAGATGGGTTTGATATTCCTGGAATCGCTGCCGGGTCCCAAGGTCTTCATGTGCAGATGCTGCAGTGCGCACTTGGCCGCTCGCGATGCCGTCATCTCGAAGGATTTCCACGGGCGTTACGGGCGGGCCTACCTCTTCAAGAGAGTGTGAGCACCTCCTCTCCTCATTTTCAAGGACTCTTATTCCCCTCTCCTACGCGCACATCCAAACAAACGCGTTCATTCTCTCTTTTTCAACTTGTAGTTTCTCCGTTCTTTTACTCGATTAACATAAATAGACATTGGGCTCCAGTCGTAACTCTGGCTTCGGTTCTAAGATCGAAATCTTTCTGTTAATTCGGTTGTTGGAGTACATGTGGCCAGGTGAGACGGAGAAAAGAAAGTAAGCGATACCTGCTCTTTTGGATACGAGGATATGAATCTGAAGCCTGGAATGAAATGGGCATCCATTCCCATCAGTGGCAATCCAAGGAATTCGTCAATGGAAGTTTGGTCTCGTAAAATTTCGCTTGTTTGGTTCACCAGCTGACGCCAGTATGAATAAAAGTTGTTCGTGCTGAAGTCTGGCTTATTGCAATGCAGATTGTTGCACGTTCGATTCAAGTTGGATGAATATATTTGTGAATAGACGCAAGCAATACTGTGAAAGAAATACATTCGTTCTCATCTCATGATATAATGTTTCGTGTAATGACAAAGATACGAATGAACCCATTGGATATCATTGAGGATGAACAATATCACTTTAATTGCCTAGTTAATGTATCGTAGATTTCAGAATTGTTCGTAATTGCTGCCAGGGCAATAAAATGTAGTCGTTGCCTGCGTCAAAGCATAATGATTAAACCGTTGCTTGCTTTCCACCATGTTTTAGTGTTGTTTCAGGTTGTGAGGGGAATGCATAATATTCACTTGTCGCAGTTAAGTTAGAAAAATATAGCGAAATGGTGAAATAGAGTCTCTGGTCGCATTCTGGTTTTTGATTGGTGATCAACCATATATTGTTGTCACATCCCAAAGAAGCTGGTGATGTTAGGAATTTCCCCTGTTGTCCATTATGTTTTAGTGCTGTTTCAGGTTGGGAGAGGGATGCGTGCTTCACTTGTTGCAGTTAATTTAGAAAAAGAGAGCGAAATAGTGAAATGGAATCTCTGGTCGCATTCTGGTGTTTGATTGGTGATCAACAATATGGCGTAGTCACATCCCAAGACATCTAGTGATGTTAGAAGTTTCCCCTATCGTCCAACCATTCCCATGTGTATAACCTCATGTTCTGGCCTTTTATCTGGTCCTTTCTGCTATGAACTCTTTTTTTTACTTGTGGTTTTCTGTACTGCCTTACATAAATGTCCATATTTCATCATGTCGTGACCAACGGTGCATTCGTGAGATTAGATAGCATGGCTGGTGATTATCGCTGATCATATTCATGCGTAAAGTGAGCGTGAGCTGTACAGCAACATTCTACTTTTGTAATACCGTCTTAAATTAATCTTTACATTTCTGGGGAGACAATTAATGTGGCTGGCCATTGCTACGTATATCCATGTGTGAAAAAGTCACGATGTGTAAGCCAATGTTCTATTTGAGCGAGTAATTTTGTTTGAACTTCGGTTCACTTGTTGTAAGGGGTTTATGGGTCTTGTCTTTTGGGAATCGAATTTCAATTTCCACTTCCAATCAACTCAATCTCCCAGATATCTTTCTTGGCTCTTTCTAGCATTGTGAAATTATCTTGGAATATTTCACTTTTGTGACTGGTTACTTTTATAAAGGTAGCTTTCGTGGAGTTTTAGATCGTTACAAGAAGGAAGCATGCAATAAGTGAGCTATTTCTTTGCTAAAGCCATGTGTGTGGAGCTCAGTTAATTGGATGAAAATATTATCAACTGATTTGTCATTCATTCATTCATTCATTCATCTATCTACACATGGCCACATTCTTACACATCCCTTCCCTCCTGTACATTCTCATTCATTCATTCATTTTCACACACAATAGATCTTAGAAAGATTAGCTGTTTAACTATCATACAATTTCAGGGTGAACATCTGCTTAGGTCCCAATGAAGAACGACATCTCTTGACAGGTTTGCACCTGGTGAATGACATTTACTGCAGCAACTGTCGACAAATCCTTGGTTGGAGATATGTAAGTTAATTTACTCTCATTGATGTTCTCTTTCAGGGAAAAATCTCCTGTCGATGATCAGTGTGCTTCCTTACTTTGCTTATGTTCAAATTTGTACTTTTTGTTGACTTAATATGGAATATTTCGGTTTGGATCTCTGGCTTACCTGAAATATTTTTGGCTATAATTTAGAGCTGCAGACAATAAAAATTTAAACGTTGCCATGGTCAACATCCCAAGATAATTTTTTTGGAAAGAATTTAGAAGAGTAATAATTTGGAAAGGATGTGATCTTTGTTATTTGAAATGCTCTTCTACAGAAAGGTTAGCCACTCTGGTATTGATCAGGACCTGGAAAGCGGTGGCATTAAGTTGGACCATAGCAGCTCAGTTGAAATTGGTAACAAAAATCCAGAATAGCACAGTTTGACTTGCAAACCATTTAAAAAGGCTCATTCAATTTGGTCACTCCAAATCCTCATCAGGGATCGAAGCTATGAAATGGCAATGTTGCTCGTAGAAGTTGGATCAAGTCAATGAACATGGTTTCACATGAATGCTTTATGATTTTTTGGTTTCATGTGAATACTAGAAGCATTTCATGTTTCGAGAAGATTGAGGAGATGGAGATTGTTCTCCTAGTACAGAGGATGAGTGACCTCTTATCCTCCTTGAATGAAATCTTCTTGACAGAGAAAAGATTGTGAGAATTAAGTTTTAGTACATGGAGAGTGGCTTTAATAGTACAATGAGGAATATTGGATCTCTATAAGCGAAACATAATGATCAGTGTGCTTAAAGTCTTGAGGTATGTGTCAGGCACTAGGGAGCGAGATTACAACTGGAAACTCCATTTTAAAAAACAAATAATTGAGCAGCAGCTTCAGTTCTCATGAACTCAGGAAGCTGTTTGTGAATTGAGGAACCTTCCTATCTGCAGCGGCTAACATGTAATTGTATCCGGGAGGATTGGTATTTGGAGTGAGGGTTGAATAATGAATAACAGGAACATATGCTTTGTTAGGTTTGCTTTTACTCAAAACATGCGTGTGAAGTAGGAATGGGGTAAGGAGAGAAGAAGTGAGAGTTTGGGAACTGCTTAAATGAAAAATCTGCGGTATGTCTGGAGCTTTGATGCATTTTTATCCCGAAAATATTTGGACTTGATGACTTTAAAACCCTAAAACTTGAAAGAGGAACCATAGATAATGGGATTCACATTTCAGAAATTTCTTAGGAACTGTAGATGTTAAATTGTGAAAAGGACTATACTATCGTCTTGTTTACTTATCAGAGTGATCCTTGCAATTCTTCAATTATATATTATTACATTGGTCCTCACTTTCTATGGTATTCTAAGGACCACATCTCATTCTTAGCTTCTCACCCCACTTTTCAAATTTTCTTACGTTCTGATTGTTATAAATGAGTTATTGAAACAGGCTTAACTCTGCGGAGGATGCACATACTGTTGTAGAAATTTGTGAGATAGAACATATGATGGGTGAAGCACCAGACGAGTTTATTGATTCAAAGTGAGGGTGGAGTGCGCTAAAATTAAGAAAAAAGTTTAACGAAGTTTCAATCAAACCGGATACTTTGAGATGGTTCAAAGTGTTGACCGGCGGGACCGGCGGGTGTATATCCCTGAAAATAATCTGAGGCAGGAGACATTGTATGGGTTGGTTGACAAGATTATATAGGAGGAAAAGTTTGATACGGTTATATGAAAGTAGGATCGTAAACTTGGAATGATTAACCACGAGTTAATCCAACTGAGCCCAATTGTGTTTGATTTGCCCAATGTTTTGCAGAGTGGATTGGAATGTGTCGAAAAATGTCCATATGAGATTGAAATCAGGTTGGGCTGCGCTGATTTTACCTTAAAGAATTCTGGGCTGTGGTTGGGCGGCTATGACTTGTTTGAATTCATGTCCTGGCTGTATCTGAGCTGTGTCAGCCTCACTTTGTAGCGTCCCACGTTGACTTCTGTCCCTGCTCAACCCACCCTTTTAGATCATTCACATATAATAATAGCCCTTCATACCCAGAAAATATGCGATTGGAGTCTATAAGATGCCGACAGTCCACGTTACGCTCCATCCTTCTTCACTTACATGTGTGAATTCAACGTTAATGCTGCAGGAGAAGGCGTTTGAGGAGAGCCAGAAATACAAAGAAGGGAAATATATCCTCGAGAAGGCCAGGCTGATGAAGGAGGGTTGACTTCTTCGCTTTATTCGAGCATTTATGGCCATCTCTTGATGTGCTCCTCATCCGTCATGGGCTTATTATTTCGCTGTTTATTATTCGTTAGGGTGATGACAGGGTGCTTGATTATTCTTTTATTGCAGAACTTCCTCTCCCTCTCCCTCTCCCTCTCCCTCTCCCTCTCCCTCTCCCTCTCCCTCTCCCTCTCTCTCTCTCTCTCTCTCTCTCTCTCTCTCTCTCTCTCTCTCTCTCTCTCTCTCTCTCTCTCTCTCTCTCTCTCTCTCTCTCTCCCTCCCCTATATATATATATATATATATATATCTAGAATTAACGTTGCATGGACTTCTTTCATGATTGAAAATGACGGTATTTTTGCAGAAAGCACGAGCTGGGTCTCATGACTCAAGAAGTGGTCGGTCCTTGTTTCATCGCGTCCAGAACGTACAGGGGCTCACAAGCGGTTGGACGCGTTTCTCCTAATAATTTGAGAACCAACGATCCCCACAGGTGCATGATGAAATCTAGTCTTGAAGGCTTTGCTCTGTCACACGTGGGTTGACTCTGAAACCTTTATGGGTTTTGGAGCCAGACAATGCGTAACCCTTGACCGGCGACAGATAATTTCTGGGTCCAATAGAACATGCTCAATAACCTGCCCAAAATTGGATTTTGACTCCTAAATCGAGGAAAAACGTTGGGGCAAGCTAGCGACAGAGTAGGGGCTCTGTAACTTAGTTCTCAAGAAATATTAAATTAGGCCATTTTTCTTTGCTTTAGTGGTTGAGATCTAGGCCATTTTTTAATATTTAATATTAAATATTAAAAAACGTTTATGCTTATCAGCATTTTAATTTAAATAATAATACTAAAATAATGAAATGAAAAACATAAATTTTAGACTCTAAGTAAATGGAACATAATGTTGTAGAATATTATGCTCCATTCGCCCAGAGTTTAAATGTAGCATAAGATTTATGTAGCAATTTTTAAAGAAAAGAGTAAAGAAAGTATATTTTTCTCTAAATCGAAAAAATCATAAATAAAATAGACAAATCAGCAAGACACTGAATCTCTCGTGTCGTTGCTCTTGTTGTTCAATGTAAGTAGGTTATCACATCGTAAGCTAGGTCGATGTGAACAACGGATTGAACCATGTCTTGAAAAGATGTATCTTTCGCAATAATGAACAAGTGGTTGACATGGTTTGACTTTAGTTTCTCCTCATGATTACGTACCTGTATCTAGCGTCATGTACAACGTAGATTTTCGCAGGAAAAGATATGTAAATGAAGTCATCTATTATTTTATGTTGAAGAAATACGTCTTGCTTTTGCGTTTGGGTCTAGTCCTATTGTGTGCGCCCAATAATCTACTATTTTTACGTCGACCAGACGATGTCGTAACGGCACAAGAGAAGCCGTACTTGAAGAGCCAGCCGGAAATAGAAAGGATGAGAATACAACAGAGGAAAGCAAGCTGCTGAAGCTGGGTCCTATATGCACTGAACATGTTCGGGAATTAAGGGGTTTGACTTTTGACTGCTTATGGCTCTATTTTGAGGTACATGCTCGTCTTGGACTGATAATTATTTCTCTGTTTACTCGGTATGGCGATCACAGAATCTTTCATTTTTCTATCATCCAGAGCTCTCCTCTCTCTCTCTCTCTCTCTCTCTCTCGCTCGCTCGCTCGCACGCTCGCTTGTTTGCTCTCCAAAGCCGGTGAGATCCTTCCGGATCGCACGGGGAGTTTGTCTTGTCCCGCAGCGGACCAGCGGTTGACTAACCGCTTCTCGTTGCACAACAGCCGGGGGGGGTGGATTACGATCCTTCCTGAAATGTAGCCCAACGCAGGGGGCGCAGATAGACGGAGGGCAAAGATTTCCTCACATGTTGTTGAGAGTTTCCTTAACCAATGCCCGCTGGGATTCGCCTGATGCATCGGACGACAACCAGCTACCGCAAAACCCCGGAAATTTGAAAGTTGGCGGGCTCCCTTTGGCGACTATATATTTCTAGAGACACCCTCCCCCTCTTCCCGTCGACTCCCCTGAGGGTTCTCCTGCTCTTCTCCCCCTCCTCTCTTTCTTGACCCACCGCCGGTGCAATTCCTGCCGCCTTGCACCGCCGTCGCAGCCGACCCTTGAAGTTCTTCCCAGACGGGTTCGTATCGGATGGGTTCCTTCCATCCTGGAGGAAGCTTGGCCACCAGGAGCGACTCCAACGGGAGCGGGCCGCAGAGGGGTGGAGGCGGCTCCCCCATGGGATACCTCCTGACGTCGCCGCCTCCCATCTTCTCCTGGAAGCGGAAGGAGATCAGTTTTACACCCCCACGGCTGGAGTTGCCGCCCCCCGGCCTTTCTTCGCCTAGCGTTGGATACCCCAAACTCCCTGGCGGATGCCCCGAGCTGGGACTCATAGCTTCACCGGACCCTGCCGAGAGGGGCCGAGCCAGTCCAGATGGGAAGGCCGTCGTCTCCCCTTGCTTCATCCAACATTTCAATACTCTCTGGAAGATGGATCAGGAGGGGAAGGAGGAGGACCATGAACATCTCACCCGACAGCACGAACCGTCCAGCTCCACCGGTTACTCGCTCGAGACGCTGCCGTTCCTTGTGGAGATCGTCGATCGGGTAGTCCTCTACGACCAGCCTCTCGGCCAGAATCTGCGCGAGGCAGCGTGTTTGGCGGCCATGGATAAGCACGCCAGTGAGCACTGGAAGAGACTCCTGGAGTACGGGGACAAGCATCGTGTGAGCAACTCCGTAGGAGCAATTTTAAGCTTCGTCTTCAGGCTCGCGGTCGACGAGGTGGGGCACCACCTCCTACGGAAGGTTATCTCGGGCTGTGACGAGGAAATCCTCCATGTCGTCGTGAGAGAGGTGGCGGTCCACCAGAAGCAGCTGCTGGAGACGGCAAAGAACGCACTGGGGTGGGTCTACCTTCACCTTCTTATTCTTCTTCTTCTTCCTCCTCAGCCTACGAGGGGACTAATTAGCCACCTTTTTCTGTCTGCAGGGTGAAATGGGTTCGACAGCTCCTCCTGTTAGTCAGGCCGTGGCCGGCCTTGATCAGCAAACTCAACTTCGCTCTCTACGGCGATACCGCCGAGCTCATGACCGACAAGCACGGTTCCGGGCTCATCAAGGAGTGCTTGAGTCGCCTCAGCAGCGAGCAGAACATGGTACGACGCTCTTAAACAAACCGACCCCTCCCCTTTTTTTCTTCGCTCGACGGCTGTCCAAAGGCGCTAAAACTCTCTAAATGTACCCCCAGTTTATATACGCTGCGGCCCTGGAAAATCTGAAGACCGTCGCCAAGAACAATCGGGGGTGCGTCAGCCTCGTCAAGATTATCGACCATGCACCGCCGGCGACCAAGCACCTGCTCCTGGATGAGATAATATCATATTCCCCGTGCCTCGCCCAGGATCCCTTTGGGTACGAGCGGAGATTTTGGCTTCTTGGGTTTTCCTGCGGTCATCTTCTTCCCCGCTTTTTTGCTTTTCCTGTTTTCTTACATCTAAAGATCTCCGGCGCCGGCGACAGGAACTACGTCGTCCAGCACATCTTCAACCTGGGGGAGGAGGAGTACGAGGAGAGGCTCTGCTGGAAGCTGAGGAGCCACCTAGTCCAACTCTCCATGCAGAGGAGTGGCAGCCATGTCGTGGAGAAGTGTATGGCCTCTGCTGGCGGGCTGCTTTTCCTAAATGACCTGGTCTCCCACAAGAAGCTCATCCAGATCGCCCAGGACACCTACGGGAACTTCGTCGTCAACGCGGCGCTGAGGATCTCCAAGGTGCCACCCTTTCGCCCTATTCTTCTTCCTTTTAGACTCACACCTGCCCAAGAACAAGGATGGACTATGACGCTTACTCAACGAGAATATGTTGCATCTTTGTGCGCAGATAGTGGCGCCGCCGCTGCACCAGAGGCTGGTGGAGTCTCTTAGGGCTCATTCGCGGAGCCTCAGGCGCCACCCCCATGGGAGGCACGTCTTCAAGAATGTCGTAGAGGGGGCGGACCAACCCTTGCCATCAAATGGATTGATGCTCTCTCAATCTCGCAACTAGTCTTTTTCTCTCGCTGCTGATCGATCGGCTATTTTTTACTGCACTCGTTTTTTCGTGGTGTTCCCTATGTTCTCACCTATAAACTGCTTTAAATCTGCCCCTGGCTAGATGCATTTGTGAAAATAGGTTTTCGCTTTGTAGTAAACCGAATTGTTTACTGGTTCAATTTTCCATTGAAATTTTAAATACACGTGTCTGCTGGTTTCTAACATTCCTCAGCTGATTTCTTCTGTATGGTTGTATGAAATGCAAGCTCTCCACGGCAGTCATTATGATCGGGGATCAAGCACACGGTAAAAACCATAGATCTCTAGACGACTAAGTAGGGTGTAATACATCAGGACAGTACTCTCCACTGGGGCATTGCACATGGGGTGCTGGCCAGGCGCGAACAGATTTTCCTGAAGAAAAATAGGAGCATGGGTTGAGAAAAACACGACCGTGACGTTGAATATTGGGCAGAGAGTAGTACAAAGAAAGCTCCACATGACGGTCAATATGACAAGGAATCGATCACACGATAAAACCGAAGATGGCACCCTCAACTCGGGGAGGGCACATGGCCTGATGACAGTGCACGGTTAATCGATTTCGGGGAAAGAAATAGGAGAATGAGTTAAGAAAAACCCAAACGCGATGCTGAATATTGGGTATAGAGCAGTTCAAGGGCTTCAGACAAGATATAAATCATCTGACGAGTAGCCAGCCTCCCCTTGGAGGGATCCTTTTGGCGCTTTATACACCGGCCTCCAAAGGGATGCCACTATTTCTTAGCTTCCAAAAAGTATTTAACTCATCAATTTTACAGCTTTAATGTTAAAATTAACAACATATTTTAAAAGACAGCCCTCTTTAGGATTCTACGTGGCATGGATCTTCCATTTTGGGACACAATCCTCCAACATCATTGTTTAGAGTATGTGGCAAGGATGAAGTGCTCATGGAGGATGGAAGCATCATTTGGCTTAAGCTCAGTCACAACTAAATCACAAGTGGATCAAAAAATGATGAGACATACACTTTAAAGTGGGTGATATGGTCTATCTAAAATTATACCTTTACAAAATATAATTTCTAACTCATAGGGTCAATGAAAAGTTATCTTTGACAAATATTTACCCTTTTCACATCATACAGCCTACAGATTGACACTTCCCATCATAGACAAAATTCATAGTTTTCCATATTTCATAGCTAAATAGAGTGCTAAGACCAGCATACTATACATGCTATGAGTCAAAGCTAAATTGGTCAGCCAAGCCCAATATGATGCTTGATATGTTGTATTCATCCCAAAGACTAAAGGTACACATTGAGTGGGTGGGACAGCCCATATTTGAAGCCACTTAAGAGTCTATATTTATCATTCCACGTCAATTTCCTAATTTCTAACTTGAAGACAAAGGGATCATGCAAAGAGTAATAATGTTAGACTGTTTAGAGGTTTAATAGCCTTTACTTGAATCATCAATAATTTTTTTTTTTATCAATGTTATAAAGTCTAGGTGTGACCAAGTTAAGGTGACATGAAGGAAGGTGAGGAGAATCACAAAAAAGAATCAACAATAAACACAACACTCCTTCCCAATTGAGAATAGAGTCAGTTAACTAATAGTGATAAAGAACAAGAGTCAAACAGTAAGGTAATAAAAGAGACAAAGAATCTAGAGAGGACTATATGAGAGATCTCCCAACTCTCTTGTAGCATGCGGTCTCTCTTTTCCTTCCTTCCCCAAAACCTTAACCTTTTCTTATTTTCTATGCATACTTCCATGGCATTAATGGTTATGTTATTTTTTTCATTGTCCTCCAATTGTAAGTGATGATAATAGGCCCTTCTTTTGGCCAATTACTATTTGGAGGTCCATTATGACAACTCGGGGTGGAAGACACTTTGTCCCTAAGGTGTGTGTTAGGATAGTTGAACTCAACCTTCACATGGTCCTCTAGAAAAGTGATGCTATTTAGTGGTGGCATGGAGACATTTGGTAGGCTTGATGCTATCTAGTAGGGATGTAGTGCATTTACCCCTATGCAAAGGTGGGAGATATGGAACACTATGTGTACAGTTGTCGTGAGTAGTAACTGTAATTTGTAAGAGATTAGATTGATACATTCAATGATGGGGAATGATCCATTATACATAGGTGACAACTTTTCATTATGTTGATGGTGTGGTCGATTTCTGATAAAGATTATATCATCAATATTGAGTTGTACATATTATCGCTTCTAATCTATGATTAGTTTCATGTGATTTTAGGCTTCTAATGAAAGTTATTTGAGGTCTTAACGTAGAATATCTATATAGAACAAATGGTCTTCAACTATGGTGGGGGGGCTACTTGTACTCTAGATGGATCAAAAGAGAGGGTTCCCTCCCGTGAATAGCTTTAAAAGATGTGTTGTGGAGGGAGCTTTGGTACATGGTGTTATATCAATACTCATCCCATGGAAGCTAATATTTCTAAGAAGTGATCTAGTCTATTGTAGAACATCTCAAATAATCTTCTAAAGAATGGTTGACTACTTCAGTTTGGCCATTCATTTGTGGGTGGTAGGCCGCACTATGCTTTAGTGTCATGTCTTATAACTTAGATAACTTAGTCTAAAAATTATTAAGAAAAAAAGAGTTACAGTTGTAATAAGACTTTACTAATTTGATTGATTTAAGATAATTTAAAAAGATAAAGTGAGATATACATTCTACTATCACTAGAATAGTGTCATATCTTTCTAAATGGGGAAGGCCCTCAATAAAATATAGGATCTTCTCATATTTAGTTTAGAATTGGTAACAAATTGATGAGGGCAACTAAATATAATGAATGATACTTAATACATTGACATACCTCACATGGTTGTATGTACTCGAGTTACTATTTGAGGTATGACTAACAAAAATTACACATTAATCACTTGTAAGTTCTTAAGAACTCAAAATGACCCTTGAAAAGACCATTGTGATACTTTTTGAAGAGTTGAAAAATTAAATTAGAATATCTTAATAATACCAATTGTCTTTGGTAGTAGAGTAGGCCGTTGTAAAGGGACTACTTGGGTTAATTGGTCTCTTTTGAGTCAATTTTATTGAATTTGTTGAAGGTAGGGTCACCTAGAACCTCTTTGATAAGTTGTAGGGCTAACACAATTGTTGATGAAAGGATTATAATAGTATGTAAGGTAAATGTGTATGATACTAGCCACAATATATTTGTATGTAATTTTTAGCTCTAACTTTATAAGGAACAAAGAAGATATACAAAAAGTTTGCCTAGTCACCACTAGTATTCTAATTGAATTTGTTGTTATGTAAAGACAAATATTGAACTAAATTAGTTAGTATAAATAATAAAGTGATGACCTAATAAATAATGCCTCTAATTTCAGATGGTGAAAACCACAACTATCAACTCCTACTCATATGTATATCATATGACATTCTAAAGTGAGAGGGAGCAACTAAAGTGAGTAAGAGATTCCATTATTGCAGGAGCACATCTCCCAATCTTATGATTGAAGCCTCTATCTTTAACTTAAATAAAATAATAAAGTTAATGAGGGTCAAGCATGAAAGGCGGGCTAAGACTTCTTTTAATTACTTGAAGTTAGTTGTCATAGCAAAATTCTACTAAAAAAAACTTAGCCTTGAGGAGTTAGTTTATGGGTTGCACAATAATATCATAATTAGCCACCAAGTGATGGTAATACTTTGTTAAGCTCATAAACCCTCGTAGTTGACAAAGGTTCATAGGGAGGCTAATTTGACATGACCACTAGTTTTCCTTTATTAACTTCCACCTCTTTTATCAATATGATGTGCCCTAAAACTTGATCTTGTGGCATCTAAAAGTACATTTGTGGGCATTGGTAAGGAGTTGATGCTAATAAAGAATGATAAATGTGATAGTTAGTTTTTATTGTATATAATTATATTTTAAAATAATATGAGCAAAGTTATGATTAGAAGATTTTGTTCATGAACTTTAGTTCATGACATATTATTAGTACTTTTTTAACCGAATTACATCACTACAAATTTATAGTGACTAATTTGAAAATTATTTTGAGGATGTCCTCCTTTTTCATATGTATTTAATGGTACCTTAACTTCAAGTCCAACTTTGAGAAAATTTAGCTCAATATAATTTATCTAATAGTTTTTAAACTGTTAGAACTGAGGTGATATGAGACTTTTATAAGAAATGTCAATAGTTGATTTAGGAAATACCAAGCCTCTATCTTTTTTCTTGACCAATAGTGTAGGTTTGGAGTATGACTTGAGGGTGCTTAAATAATCTCTATACTTTTTAAATCTTAGACTATTGTTTTATTTTTGACGTTGATAATGTGAGTACTTATAGGATTGTAAGTTAATAGGTGTTGTGTTGGGTTAGAGATTGATGACATGGTTTATGTTTCACTCTAACAATAGGCCCAATAATTATGCAATGACCACTATGAAGGTAACTTCCATTTATTATTACAATCCTTAATTGTCTACTAATACCTCTTATGCCACTTTCATAATTAGTTGATAGAGTTATATGATACTTACACCTTACTATAGCTTACAAAAAAGATACTTTAGTGAAATATTTACTCAATTAAGGCTCAGTTCTATTTATGTGTGATCAATGTATCTCAGACATTAAAGGTCATAACAAGGTGGCTCTAATCTATATCTATTGTCCTCATAGTCTTCAATCATTGTATGCCTAAGATCAAATAAGTGTTCCATAGTTAGATGGACAAGTAGTCTTCCATTACTTCTAATCTTTACATCTTTAGTTTGACTCGCTTACACTCACCTTTTTTACTGACTATCACTCCATTACAGATCACTATTGAATAGTAGGAACAATTAGATTTTTTCTACTAGCTCTTTGATGATTACCTTGTGGATAGCTACATAGTTGATCAAGGTGATCACCTCTCGCATGTTAGTCATTACTTTTAGTTTCATCATCTTGATGTCGGTCAACCCCATATTTGAATTTACGGACATCATTACTTAATGTGTTGGGATGAGCTCTAGGGGCTCATTCGATTCCTCTTTTGTGTCTAGTTCTTCCATAATGTGATCTTGTTGTAACATGAAGTGGAGTTCTTAAATTTGTGGCTTGGTGCATATTTCCTCATTATTGGAGAAGTAAAGCCATTTTACTCGGCACTTTTTAAATTATGAACAAATCAAAATTACTGATATCTTCATTCCCTTATTTTTTTATTTAGATTGATTACACATGTAATGTTATTCTTAGAAGGATTTTTCTTAAACCATTTGATAAGGTTATGATTTTTTAGAGATATTGTTAGCTCCTCAAAAATAACTTATTATTTGGAAGATGTGGTATAGAGTTTTGGCCATCTGAAGACTCTTTGGGCTCTCGGAGTGAGAGGTCTTTATCTTCAATTGCCTATGTTCTCTCTATGTTGTTGACAAGGTCTTCTGGTTTTAATAGGTTGAGCTCTATCCTAATTTTTGGATTCAATCTTTTTGAGAAGGTGATATTAAATGATCCCTCTAGCAACCCCTCAAGTATTAAGGATAATAGTTTGAAGTCCTTATTCTATGCATTGACAATTGTATCTTGTTAGACATCAGAAAGGTTCCCCAAAGGTTACCCCACTTCCTAAACTTAAAGCATTTAAATATTATCTATTTTAGGTCATGTTAGTCTTTGAAAGCTCTCTAAGTTAACATTATTTGAACTAGGCTCCCTACTATTTTCACCTTGCTTTGCACTATAAGGTCCTATATTTTGAGATATATTTTTGTCTGAAAGATTGATAATGTATTATTAACCATATACAAATTTAGATTATTATATCAAATGTGACTCATTTAGGACATGAATAAGACATAATCACAATATTATTATGATATTAGAGCACAAAGATATTTAGTTATCTTTTTTTGTATCTATGTTCCTATGATGATTTAATATATTTCATGTGAAGATTGTTGATTAACCTTACAATATTATATTTTATATTGAGTTTATATTTTAATTGGTCACTACACAAATGAAGACATTCATGGGCCTAAATGGGGTTTGAGGGCATAAAAGAAGCCTATGAATTTGTAGCCCATAATCATTTAAAGATGATGTCCATAAGTGAAAAAAGATCTACCATCCATTTGACATAAAGAGAAGCAATGGTGGAGATTGAACTTAAGAGAAATACCAAAAGGAGGTGTTATAATTTAAGAGAGAAGATGAAAATTTGAAGACTTAATCTTCATCTAAGGGCCAAAGATTACCATTAGAAGTGTGAAGATCTAATAGTGAATGGGTGATAGTTGTAGGATATCTTAACCTAATTTCTTATGTGTGATAGAGAGGAAAGGAGAGAGGGCAGCCACCCTATTTACATATATAATTAAGAATTTTGAGGGCAACTTAATTGAGAGGAGTTTCTGTCAACTCAAAAAGACGTCCTAAACTCCTCATCACCCCATTTAATGTTTGATATCAAGATTAAAGAGAGAGCCTTTGCTTGAATGAGACCCTCCCCCAACTTGAGAGATCATCTTTTCTTAGAGGAAATAGAGAGAAAGATGTGGAGATTTTTTTATTAGATAGGTTTTAGAGTAATTGAGCTTATTTAAATCATATGATCCTTGAGGTCATGTGATTTCCATTGGTCCATTTCATTTGATCATTCACATCACCCATCATGCTTAACCTACTATATCAATAATTCCTTCCCTTATGATTTTGAGTTCATCTTTATGATCCTTAATCAATATTTGATTAAATCTACATCCTATTTCTATGAGGAGATGAACTAACTCAACTTCATTATATCTAATAGAATCATTATTTAATCATATGAATCTAAACTAAATTTGATTGAGTAGATTGAGGTTTAATGAAACCTCTAATCTCATCTCATCAAAGATCCAACTCTCTGTGTCATTCTTGTCAAATAGTGACATCTCGAGTTGTCCAAGTGTTCTTAAAATGATGTTAGTTGTCATTGTTCCTCTCAATGTCATATTCTGATTATTAGTCAGTCCCTCTATCTTCCCTTACTTGTGATACTCTTTTTATGGGGGTCTTCTCATTTTTACTAGTTGGTGACATTTCAGGGTTGATTTTCCTTTGCTTCTTAGTGTGATATAATAATAGAGCAATACTATGAGTTAGGGCTACAATAATGTATTATTGAGTTGACCCTCACTCCATCATCCTTTGTAGCTCCTCTTCCATGGTTGGGAGATGGCATAGACTATCACACAAGTCATCCATGTCCTTTTCTAACCCTTCAATTTGTTGTTGTTAAAATTTGTCAGCATTCCCAATGATTGTCTGGCTCTAATACCATATGATGAGAACAAAAAAGGAGAATTAATAATAAACACCACTAACCCTTTCTTGATTGAGAATAGAATCAATTAATCAACAATAATCAATAATAAGAGTCAAATCATAAGGTAACATAAGAGATAAAAACCTTAGAAGATTGTTAGAGAGATTTCCCAACTCTCATGTGATATGTGGTCTCTCCTTTCCCTCTTCTCCCAAAACTATAACTTTTCTCCTCTATTTATACATATTCCTTTGGCTTGAATGACTATTTACCCTTTTCATTATCCTCCGAGTATAAGTGACAATAATTGGCCTTTCTTTTGGCCCATTATTATCTACAAATCCATCAGAAGGGTCTTATGTATTTTTGAGAAGAGGAATTAGGATCTATGGTGAGGTATGACTGAAGTTATGAATCATCTCATAGGAGGTAGCTTGAGGAGAGTGGTGGCCCTCAATAACATAGTATTTTTAACTAAAAAAGGATAAATATGTGCAATGTATCATTATTTCATTTATAAATAATATGGACATGAATTTTATATTGATGTTAATTTATTTCAAATATTCATCATTAAATTTGTATTTATAATATTTTTAAATTTTTAATTTTGGTTATATTTAGGAAACGAATTTTGACTAAAAGATGAGGGTAATTTGTGTTTATTTATTAATGGATATGCCCTGCTCATCACATCCCTCTCCAAAACCATCAATTATATATATATATATATATAGATTTCATGCACATATTATCTCTAAAAGAAATATTTTTCTTCCCCTTCCTCTCTTCTTCCTTCTCTTTCTCGAATTCTCTTACCCTTAGTGTTTCTCTTGTTTCTCTCCATCTTTCTTCTTTGACATGTATGAAAATATTCTCCTTTCCTTTCTCATTATTTTATATATTTATTTTCTCAGTTTTTAGTTCATTTTTGTTGCTTTATCGCTCTCCCTTTCACTCTCTCCTCCAAGTTGATAGACATGAGAATTTCTTCACATTTTTTTAAAATTTTGCAGCATATTCTTCCATTCATCCCACTGCTCGTATCCACTTTCTGAATTCTTCTACGTTCTTAACCTATAATTCATGTGTTTATACATTGTCTAACCCCTTTTCCATTCTCATTTTTTTGTTTTCTCTTTTCCATCAAGCTTTTCTTTTTTACCCCCTCTTTTCTTAGAAACTTGTTATCAGAAAACTGCTCTCTTTTTCAGAAAGTTCTCCATTTTATTTAATATTTTATCTTTATAGATTTATATTTTATTTATTTTGATCATCCTTTATCATTTTTATGAACCAAAAATTGTGCCAACGAGAAACTCCACTCATGCACGAGTGGTTCCTTTTTCTAGTGATTTTTGTCATTTTTGAAGCATTTTCCCTTTTGATCTTTTGTCCAATCTTTTCCTTCCTCATTTAGTTTTGTTTTTAGCCAATTTTTCATTCTATTTTCCCTTTCATTCGTCGGAGATACCAAATTTTTTTTTTTGACATCACTCTCTTCAGTGGAGGGATTTCCACTAGAGAGTTTCTCTCTCCTCTGTATTTTCTCATCAATGTATGAATTAAGAATTCACTATAACTTTGGGAGCGGATGGAGATTTATCTGTCGGTGCATCCCACATCGATTAATGCAATATCTATTACCATCCTTGTCTTATTAGCATAAAAAATACACATTATCAGTAGCTTCCCGTTGAACATCTCCTGGCATCGTCAGCTATGGGGACAATGCACTTGACTTCTCCTCATGCTTCGTAGCTCTCTAGAGGACCAGTCAGGAAGAGAAGTGACAACATCTTGCACCCTCCAGCTCGATTTCTCCCTCCTCCAAGGGCCATAGATCCTGGTGAAAATCGTCAATTGGATTGTCTTCAAGGGCCAACCTCTGGACAAGAGCCTGCATGTGGCAGCATGTCTGGCAGCCATGGACGTACACACCAATAGGCACTAAAATTGCCTCCTAAAGTGCAGGGATTAGTGTCGTGTAAACAACACGACACAGACAATTTTGAGCTTTGTCTTTAGGTTTGATGGTTAATGAAGTCGGGCACTACCCGTAAGGGTTCGAGCTCATCAAGCAATGCTCGAGCCACCTTAACAAAGAGCAAAACAGTGTACAATGCTCTTCAAGAAACTTGCATCTCTTATCTTTCGGTCCACTCGACCGCCACCCTATAAACGCTGAAATCCTCAAGCACTCTTCTATTTTATAAATGTGCAGCCCTGGCCAAACTGAAGACCGTCACGAAGAATGAACGTGGGTACATCAACCTCATCAATACCACGAACCAATAACAAACAAACACCAGCTCTTGGCCAAGATAATATTACATTCCCTATGCCATGCCTAGGATCCCTATGGGGTGACTTTGACTTCTTAAAGCTTTTTGCAATCATCTTCTACCACCTCTTTTGCTTCTTGGGTCTTATGATTTCCAAAGGTATCCGGTGCTGAGCATAGGAACTATGCCGTCTAGCATATTCTTGACATGGGGGAGTATGAGGAGTGACTCTGGGTGAAGCTGAGGAACGACTTGGTCCAACTCTCATGCAGAAGATCTCCCCCCCCCCCAAGCACCCTTTCTCCTTCTTCCTAAGAAGGTAGAGCAGCTTATTCACCAAAATATGTTTCCTCTTTTTGCACAAATGGCAAAGCCATTATTATGCGAAAAGCTGGTGGAGGCTCTCAGGATTCATTCACAGAGCCTCATGTACCACTTCCCCAACATGCACATCCACAATAACATCATAGATTGGGCAGAACAGCTATCGGCGTCAAAAATGATTTATGCTAGTTCAATCTCACTTTTCATTAATCTCTCTCTCTATCTCTCTACTCGATCGACAAGCTATTTGTTACTATATATATTTGTATGTTGTCCTTCCTTTTATTCCTACCTAGAAATTAGTATTCATTTGCTCCTGGTTAGATGCATGTTGATAATAAGTTTTCCCCTTTGTAGTAACCGAAGTGTTTCTTGGTCCAATTATCTATGGGGACTTTATATGCAGATTTCTTCGCATGTGAGGAATTGCATCCTCTTATGTTCGTGTGGGTGGTGACTAAGTGAGATGAAAGCTCCTTACAATAATGATTATATATGACCCACAATATGATTGACTCTAGGTAGTAATGACTACCATAGGAGAGCTTTATCCCATATAGCCAAAAACCACAAAAATAAGAGAGGATGTCGTTCATATATCTAGAAGAATTCGATGAATGGAAGATAAAAACATGCAGAAAGTTACTTTTAAAACTTTAATGGAAAATTAGACTAAGAAACACTTCGGTCACCACAAAAGGAAAATCTAGATCCACGCATGGATCTAACCTGGGACAGATGAAGAGCAGTTTCTAGGTGGGAACTGACGGAAGAGCGCAAACAATCAAATAGCCTATTGATCGATCAGTAAAGAGAGTATTTAGGCGAGAGAGAGAGAGAGAGAGAAACTAATGACGAGATTCAGTGAGCATAAATCATTTTGATGGAGACATGCGGTCAGCCTACTCTCTGACGTCCTTTTAGATGTGACCCCCCGGGGGTGGTGTCTGAGAGTTCAGAAATGAACCTTAAGAGCCTCCACTAGCTTCTGGCAACAGCAGCGCCATCTTATGTGCATAAAGAGGCAACATATTCTGGTTGAATAAGGCGCGTATTCCATCCAACACCTTGACGTTGTTGGAATCTGAGAGGGAAAGGAGGGATCCGAGACCCTCAGCACTGCATTGATGGCGTAGTTTCTTTCCATTGGAGTCCTGGGCGATGTGGAGGAACATCTTGTGGAGGCCAGAGCCTCATGGAGGAGCCTCCAGCCGGTGGAGGCCAGGCACTCCTCCACGACGTGGCCGCCGCTCTTCTGCATGGAGATCCGCCTGCAGAACATGATACTACCTTAGCCAGGATTTCGTGCTTGATTCATGCTGACACACCCATGCTCGGTATTGGCGACATTCTTTCTGATCGGCCAACGAAGAAAAATAATCAGGCTCAAGCCGTTCGAGGGTGTCGCGCAGCTGCAGAGGCGTCGTGATGGGGATCTAAGAAGCAGGCCGGCACTTCTAAGTCGACCGCACACCGAACCAAACCCATTAGGACATAATTATTTATTTATTAAACATTTATTTCTTGTTACTAAACATCGGAGAGGTTATAAATAATCTCCTGTAGCCGAAGAACAAGTGAAGAGAAGATAACGGTCAATTGAGAGGATTTATCTGCTCCGCAAGGAGAGACCCTGAGGGTCATTTATTCACGCCGCCACCATCTCTTCTCTGTCCACCATCCGCCAGCCACCTATCACCGTCCTCAGCCCATCGTCCGCCGTCCTTCGCTCTCCATCCACCGTCCAGCTCCGTCGCCGTCTACCTCCGCCGCTTCTGCAGCAGCCATCGACCGCTAGCGTCTTCCAGCCCACATCCTCCCGCCCTTGTCCGTCGTCCGTCCGCCGCCGCCATCGCTGCCGTCGTTTCCACCGTCCGCCACCGTTGCCGCCCTCCACCGCCATGTCCGCCGTCCGCCGCCGGAGCCGCCGCCATCTCTTCCTCCGCCCCTTCCCCCGAGCCGCCTGATTTCCCGTTCCCGTTCCCGTTCTACCGGTCAGGGTCAAATCCCGACTGGTTCGGGATTCCGGAACACCCCATAACCGAACCGGCCCAACCCAGCCTGGAGGCGCCTGGCCCGCCACGTCTGTACGAGTCACTCCGGACCCGCGTGGCCCAACCAGTCCGGACCACCAGGTCTGAACCAGCATGGGCTCACCGGACCGAACCAAACTAGGCCCACTGGTCCATCGGTCCAAGCTGAACCGGACTCGTCGACCTGACTAGTCTGACCAATCAACAAGGTCAGCCCGGTCAGTGGTCAACGACCCATCAACAGGAGCTGCTGAACCCATTTCACCCTGCAGACGGAAAAAGCGGCTTATTAGTCCCCCACGTAGGATAATGAGGAAGAAGAAGAAGACGGTAGTCCCACCCCAGTGCATTCTTGGCCATCTCCAAAGAAGAAGAAGACGGTAGTCCCACCCCCATGAAGACGGTAGCCTACATGGGAGGCTAATTAATCCATTTTCCATCTCCACGGCCAAACCGTGGTCGACCTTGATTTGACAACTTACCTTTGCTCTCTTCGGAGGCTTTCCCAACCTCATGACAAACAAGTACGGTGTAAACTCATCAAGGAGTCCTTGAGTCACCTTATTAGCGAGCAGAATTGGATACCTCGCTCTTCAAAAAATTTGCTGTTCGAGAATGTCACGCGAGTTGGGTCTTCAGTCGGATTCTGTGAGCACGTAAACCAGGATCTGACCTGGAGGATCTACACTTTAATACCCCATATCCACCTCATTTAATTAACATGTTGTTTCTCTTCGAGCCCTTCTTTCCACCCCCGCCCTGGGGCTGCTCCAGGCGGCACCTTCAACGCCCTTCCCCTTCCAGGGGTAGCTCCTCCGCCGCCGTGGGGCTCCTCTTAGCGGCACCGGCGGGAGTCAAGTAGGATATCCCCGTGTCTCCCCTTGGATACCTACGAACGGCAACTCTGACTTCTTAATTTTCTTGCAGTCATCTTCTTCTACCTCTTTTGCTTAAATTTTCTGATGTCTAAAGATCTTCAACTCTGACGGCAAGAACTGCCAGCGTCTTCGAATCGGGGAAGGAGTACGAGGAGTAGAGCGGCAGCCAGCCACGTCATGGAGTATTTGGCCTCCGCCAGCAGGAGGCTCCTCCCACACTATGCTCGAGCTTCCCACAAGAAGCTCCTCAAGATCATCCAGGACTCCTTGAACTATATCGCCAATGCGGCGCTGTCTCCAAGCTGCGTCATTTCCATCCATTGCCCTCCCCCCCTCTCCTTTCTCCGTCCGCATCTTCATCTTAGATTCCAAAGACCATAAGAAGCTTGATAGACTATGCAGCTTAGTCAACGAGACTTCGTTGCCTCTTTGTCCACAGATGGCGGCACTGCCGCTGTGCCAGAAGCTGGCGGAGGCGCTGACGGTTCATTCGCGGAGCCTCAAGCACACCCCGGGAGAGGCACGTCTACAAGAACGTCGCAAAATGATTGATGTTGACTCAAATCCCGCCACTAGTCTCTCTCTCTCTCTCTCTCTCTCTCTCTCTCTCTCTCTCTCTCTCTCTCTCTCTCTCTCTCTCTCTCTCTCTCTCTCTCTCTCTCTCTCTCTCTCTCTCTCTCTCTCAAATCCCGCCACTAGTAAACGAAGCATTTTTTTTGTCCAATTTCCCATTGAGATTTTATATACACAGATTTCTTCAAGTTTCTTCTACATCTATGCATTGGATTTTCTCCTATTCTTGTGGCAGCTCGCTTCTATGAGATGAAAGCCCCATGGTAGCCATTATCACCAGGGATCTATCATACTGTAAAAAGCCATAGATCTCTAGACAACTCCATATGTAAGTAGGGTATATAAATAGTTGAAATACATTAAGACGGTACCTTCCACTGGGGGAGTTCACATGCCGCGATGGCAAATGATGAACAGATTCTCTTGAAAAAACTAGGAACGTGGATTAAAAGAACATAAACAAGAAGTTGGATATTGGGCAACGAGCATTACAAAGAATTCAGACAAGATATAAAATTAAACGCCATCATGCTTGATGATTGCAGATAAATTAAATGCCATCTTGGGTCACTGCCTTTTCGCTTCCACTAATTGTTAAATTAATCAAGTTTGCAGGAAATATGTTAGAGCTCGCATCATATTTCCGATGCCTGAGCCCTTTGAGAAGTACGATGATGAGTCGAGACTATTATTAGTAGCGAGCATATGAACCGAGAACGCAGCGCATAGTATCCACTGTCAGAAACTGATGAGCACCAGATTACACGACAATCAGCTGAGGAGAATACTTACAGGAACCACAGGATGGCTGCATTCTTGGGTAACCATTGGAAACAATCACGCATGGCGTGATCTACGCCGTTTATCGTTATAATTAATTGAGGTCCAACAGAGGACCCCAAAAATGGCGGGCTTCCTTGCGCTCAAGGTAACAAATTAGTTAGAAGTAGAGCCATTCCATGCCTTAAATGGCAATAATACTGGGAATGGATTCAACCTGTTGAAATTAACAGCCCAAAAGCGATGCTCCTTCACATAAAAGGAACTCACTATTCGAAGAGTACACAGAATCACACTAGATATGTCGTGTTAGTTGTACGATATTGCATACCGATATTGCAGAAATTTAGCATGGTGTGTGCGAAGTTGAAGAGAAAAAAGAAGATTGGAGCTGAAAAGAAGTTAGAAGCAGTAAGCCCAGAAACGATTTGAAATATTCTGGTCATAGGAGTAGTGCTTTTGGGCAGTGTAAAAAAAATAATATTGTCAGGTCTCACGATCCAAAGAGGTGAAAATTACAAGTCAAAGCATGAAGTACCATAGTGACGAACTAGCGGTACAGGGACGAGTTGTACTGGGGAGGCAAGCCACCTGGCAGGGAGTAATTGGCATATGCCCCTGGCCTGTCATATAAACTAGATCCAGAAAGCGGATCTGGATACAGCAGAGACCTTGGTGGACTTCGAGTAGCGCCCAAGCCCAGTGGATTTGAAGCATACGTTGAGCTAGAACGCTCATAGATGTAGCTGTTTCCACCGAGACCGTATGGTCCAGTGGAAGCCATGAACGGAGAACGGTCAATCAAAGAGAGATGTGACTGAGGTTGTGAGAAGTGTGGTGGTGGGTGAGCTGCAACCACAGTGGTTGCAGTTGCAGTTGATGGACGAGGCCGTTTACTTGCTTGATACTGTTGAGCCTGTCCTTTGGGATTGGTCAGAGCAGGACTAGCTGCAGAACGTTTCCTCTCAGCCTTCTGTTGCTCCAACTGTGTGATACGCTTATGAAGACTCTCGGGAGAGTATTCAGACTCCAGCTTGTATTCTTCAATGGTTTTAATTACTGCTCTTAATGCAGCAAGCTCTTTGGCAGTGGCCTCGTTCTGCGACATATGACATTTGCAACTTTAAAAGTGCAACAGCACACACCTAAATCCACAAGGAGAACGGGGAAATCGTACCTGCGACTGTGCTGAATTGTTACCCTTTTTACGGACTTCCAGAGAAATCTTTTTAGATTCCTTTATATATTCCTTTAGGAGTGGCACAGGAGGAAATCTGCCCACCAAGCCAAAGGCGTACACAAATTTTACAGCATCTAATTGTTTTCCCTTACTGGAAAGTTTCTGGATAAAATCTGCCACAAGCAAGAAAATGCTTGCAGGTCATTTCACCTCAAGGTGCATCTGAAAGGAGGGGCACCCCATTCCAAAGGTGTTCGAAATACACAATAAACAGGAGCATCTTTGAAAGCATTAGAAATATAAAGTGGCAGAGATTTTCAGATTAAGGAATAGCTGACGAGGTTATATTTGATTTGCAGAGCAAATCAAAATATATTATGTCCTCTGAGGCAAATATGGCAAGTTCCAAATCTCACAAAAGAAGCATCCAAAGGATTCAATTGGCACAATAACAGCATGGCTGAAAAGTGTCAGTCCTGAAGATAGTTTCTCTAGATGACAGAGCTATATAACAGCCAATACAAGCAAAAAAAAAAATGCAAATAGGTGAGGAAAACGAAAAATGGCAATGCTGGGTTACACCATCAAATGTACGATAGTAGTCAAACTATTACTGAGAATCATCCATGGATGCATGGTATCCCTATTGAGTATAGAGAAAAAGTTGAATATACTTAAAACATCATTTCATCACAGGGCATCAACCTAATGATAGAATGTAGTTGAACAAAGGTGTGACACAAGATATGGAAATCACAGAGACAGGACAGCCAAGACGGTTGCAGTTTCCATCTCAACTGATCGAATATGAACACCTCAAAAACTAAGCAAAAAAAAACCATGGATCATTGCCCTTCATGAACGGACATGATTTCCTGATATTTGCAACACCTTAATGGCTAGCATTACAACTTTGGCGCTGGTTTGGGTACATCAAGCTCTGCAGGGATTAACCTAGAACTATAATTTAGTCCTCCTCCAGAACTCAACACTAAGAGAAATGGATGCACAGTCACAATCTCTAGATATCAAGTCTACATCCAGCAGATCGATAGGACAGAACCCATCATTAATTTTTTTTAATAATAAACTGTTGTCGAGAAAGACTACAAATGACCCGTTTCGGATATTGCAATAGCGCAAAATTTTGATGTAAAAAATAGTTGCCGCATAATTAGCCAAAATATTGGAGGCCAAAGTGACAGGCATAATTTTTTATTTATAGACTCATTCATCTGGCCCCTATCGAATCCACTAGTCACATAGTGGATCATAAAGGAGTGACGAAGGGGAGAAAATAGTAGACAATATCCCGCTGGTCCCAGCCCTTTATCCAGGGACATGCCAGAGTGCGGGAACTAATGATGCCCCGGATCACTGTGCTTCAGCTGAACCTCACATGAGTTTGGCAGTTTGAACAGGTAGTGGAGCTAGATGCAGCAAGATCATAAGAGAGCTAACATTTGCCGTCTATGCATAGCCAGTGTTCAAAGACAAACAGTGTTTCTAAAAAGGAAACGCATACAAGCATGAATCAACTCCAGAGGATGGTTAAAGCATTGACACCAGTGGACTTGATGACGACGAGATTCCCGAGCAGAGGAAATGGATACAGAGCAAGGTGAAGCAATGAATTGGAGGGGAATAATCTATTAAATAAAAGAACGTCTACACTGAAGCAGATACAGAAGGCCAAACATTTTCTGATAACAGTTTCCGACGGTAGGTTTTCTACAGCAGAATTTGATGTATAGAGTCATGCGTTACACTACAAGGAGATGTAGGGCAGGGCACCTTGAGGAAAATACGTCCAGTCTACAGCTTCACCACATCAAGGAGATATAAGCCACCCAGAAAAATCTCAGCAAGAGAGCTTCTAGGGGAGCCAGGAATGGCATGTGCTCATTGACAATGCGATCAATCACTAGATTCGATAATAAAGGGCAAATGGCGACATGCCATCTGCATGGGATCTAGATGGGTTTGAGAATAAAATTACACCTGTAGAGACGTCACGCTCCCTGACTGAATGAACGGGCTCCTACTGCAGCACTAAAGGTTTTCAAATCTATTCATTCTAATATAAAGTGCAGGCAGACGAACACGCTGTGAAAAGAAAGTTAATGCGCCATGGACATCAAGAGAAGACGAAACTTGCCACGGAAAAATAAAATCAAACTTTCTACGAGTCATCACCTGTTTTTTGCACCGAGAAAAAAACTGCTGATAATAAAAACCTCAATTTATCGAGCATAGTCTTAATCAAAGAAATAAATTCAAAGCACACATGAGTACCCAGGCAAAGGCATGCCTCTACAGGAGATTGGACTGGTTTTTTGCACTGCATACCTGGCATTTTTTCGGACAGACCGAGATCCCTGCAGAGAGCAATAGTCTGCTTCCGCTTGGCCATGGGTATGAGAAGGTTAAAGAGTTCGTCCGCCTCAAACTCTGACATGATGTTATAAGATACCAGGAGTTGCAGGAAGCCCAGGGCTTCCACGTAGTTCTGGCCCCCATCCTGAGACATCTTCCTCTTCCATTCGTTTCCTAGCTTCGTTGCTTTCTGTCTAGTGAGGGGTTTGATCTCCGGGGAGATCACATGGAGGCGCTCCAACAGGAGGGTACAAGTCCTCCTGTTGGCATGGAGCTCTCCTTCCGAGGGTCCCTCTCCGCTGACCTTGGCAGGGTAAAACCCCTCGACAGCATCAATAACCAACTTAGCAGGGTCGGGCGCAGCCCGGATCGCTCGATTCAGCTCTTTGCGAATGTTCAAGAGATCCTTGCGGTTCTGGTTGATGAACTGCAGAAGTCCCTTACCATCCATCTTGACGCAGAAGGACTTGAGCTCGGGACGCGGGTCCTCCTCCGGCTCTTCCTCCGCAATCACAGGAACAATCGTCTCCTTCTCTGAGGGTTGCGCAACCACGGCGGGTGCTGGCATGGAGGGGACAGACCGCTCGTTCTCCCTAGACTCCAGATCCCGGAAGCGGTCCTCGATGGATCGCTGGATGGAGGCTATGTGCTCCTCGAGATCTTTCCATTGTAGGGTGAAGGATGCGAGGGAGGAGGAGTGGGCCTGGAGCTCCTCGAACGCCTTTCTGAGGTTCTCCTTCTTCCCTGGAATGGCTTCGATGTCCACCGCGATGGACTTCGCCGTAGCCATCTCACCCCCTCTGCGGCAGGATCAGCAATCACCAAGGCGCACAGAATGAAGAAAAAGAGACCCGACCTTATCCCCAAGGCGCAAGCACAGAAGGAAAAAAACGGACCGAAGGTTGATCGAACCCTAAATCGAAAACGACCCCTCGACCCTACACCGAGCAGATCGGGGGGACGGACGGAAGGAATGCAAGACCAACCTTAACGCCGCCGCCTCGCCGCCCGGCCGCCGCCGCCCCGACTTTTGAGGCTCTCCTTAGTCGGCGCTTGCCAAGTAACGCCTTACCGCCGCCACAGAGCTTCCTCCCCCACCGTCTGATCAACGATGGACGTGAGAGTTGGCTCCGAGGTAAAAATTCAATTCGATCGAATGAAATACCCCACCGCCTACCGTCGGTAAAAAAAATGCGGTCAACCTGTGTAGATCACGCTGCGCGGAAGAAGCTTACAGGTCCAGGGAAAGGGGAAAGAAGAGCTCCGGGGGGCCATTGCCGCCGCCGTCCCGGGGAGGGAGCACTGCCGCCATTTACTCCCCTCACATTCCACCCGCGGGACTTCTCTTTCTCCCGTGCCGCGCAGTACGATGAGCGATCCGAAAGCTTCTCCCTCGACGAGAAGGCGTGCGTGAGCAATCTCCGCCGCGCAATTCACATGCCTCCCGGCGCACCGGCGGCGGCGCCGGCGGGGGATGACATCCCGAATCCTCCGGCGCGCGGCTTACCAGTTCTGCGAGGCACGAAGTGGGTGGGAACCGGGCAGGATCGGGCAAGGTGTCCGAGTCGTGGACCCGGCGCCGACTCGTTCCCGCTGGCTCTATATAGTACGGGTCCGCTTCCCTAGGCCCTACCAACAAGCCCCCGCCGCCTTCCTGATATCGAGGAAGTCTGCATTCTGCATTCTGCATTCTCCTTGCTCCCTCTCTGCCGCAGCGGAGATCGATCGATTGCGTGGTCTTCTGCTGGTGGTGATCAAGTTCTCCATCTCCGAATCGCCAGTCCACCTGCTTCTCATTGTTCGCTGCATTGGTTTTGCCTTGAGAGCCGGCCTGTAGGTCCTTTACCTCCGAATCACCTAGGGTTTGCTCCGATCTCCTCCTTCCAGCACTCGTTTGGGGGGTTGAAGGCTCTCATGTTCCTGAGGTGTTCCTTGTGTTTGACAGCTCTTCCTGAGGAGGCGATGTCTCTCACTACTCCGTACCTTAAGGAAGCGCGGACGTCGTACTTTCTCGTGATCTGTTCCGCCTCTGTGTTCATCTAACCAGCCTGCGGCGTCCCACGCCGCGACCGATCCTTCTCCTCCGTTCGGACGAGACAGTGACTGTTTAAGATCTGATCTCTTCCCCCTTGAGGACCCAGATTTCCACGATCTTGTAGTTCTTGGCGCGAACAGTCCTTGCCCTACTAGGGTTTTGGAGGCGGTCCTTTCTCTCCATTTTCTCGCCCAACTCCCTCCTCCCCCCCCTCTCTCTACTCCCATTTAGATCGAGAATGCCGTGTGTAGCCCAAGATCCAGGCGACAAGGACTCTGAACCCTTCGTCGAGGTTGACCCGTCGGGGCGTTACGGGCGCTATGCAGATCTTCTGGGGGCCGGCGCCGTGAAGAAGGTGTACCGGGGGTTCGACCAGGAAGAAGGAATCGAGGTGGCTTGGAACCAGGTCCGTCTCCGTTGCTTTATGGATGATCTTCGGGTGATCGACCGTCTCTACTCAGAGGTACAGCTCCTCCGCTCTCTTCGTCACGAGAATATCATCACCCTCTACCACATGTGGACCGATCTGGAAGGCGGCACCCTCAACTTCATTACGGAGGTTTGCACATCCGGCAACCTGCGGGAGTACCGCCGGCGCCACAGGAACGTGTCGCTGAAGGCCATTAAGAAGTGGTCGCATCAGATTCTTACAGGTCTGGACTACCTCCACACTCACGAGCCCTGCATCATCCACCGTGACATCAACTGCAGCAACGTCTTCATCAATGGCAACGTCGGCCAAGTAAGCAATCAATCAGCCCACCTGAACCATGAAACAGTTCCTCCAAATGCCGCGTAAACTTGCCTGGGCCAACTCGATCCATCTCGATCTTTCGTCGCTTTTAAGTTCTGAATAACATGAACCGATCGTCGATCGATGAATCGACGACGACGGAAATTGACGCTGCTCGTGTGCAGGTGAAGATTGGGGACCTGGGAATGGCGGCGATCGTGGAGGAGAAGAACCACGCCGCGCATTCGATCCTAGGAACTCCAGAGTTCATGGCCCCGGAGCTCTACGAGGAGGATTACACCGAGCAGGTTGACATTTACTCCTTCGGCATGTGCCTGCTGGAGATGGTCACCCGGGAGATCCCCTACAGCGAGTGCGACAGCGTGGCAAAGATCTACAGGATGGTGACTGCGGGCGTGCGTCCGGCGGCGATGGCCAAGGTGAGGAACCCAGAGGTCAAGGCTTTCATCGAGCGGTGCCTGGGCACGCCGAGGGCCCGACCTTCCGCGTCGGAGCTTCTCAAGGATCCGTTCTATCATGGGCTCGAAAACGAAGCCTCGTAACTTCTGCTGCCTCTGCGACGACGGCGATAGCGGGTTCTGCATATCCTTTTTTTTCTCCTCTTAATGTATACAGGTGGATGAACACCGTTGTTCCTCCAGCTTTTGCTTCTCATGAAAGCCGAGTCGCTCTGCAGGGCATCGTGCCGGCTGCGTTCCAAAGATAACGAGTTGACTCTTTCCCTCCCTGCTGCTGACGTTTCTTTTCCTGGTTCAGTACTCCGGGGGCTTCTTTTTCTTCATATTTTTTATCCCGAAGGTTTAGTGCGATTTACTCGTCTAATCTGTGGCACGCGATCATCGGGTTGACCATATATTATGATGGGCTCACCAAAAATGACGACCATATATGATCTTTCCTTACTAACAAATTCGATATTGTTCGCAAATATTTTTTTTGGGAGTTGGAGTGGATTGACTGTGCAAGATGGAACTGGCATTGCATGAAAGAATTCAACCAGAAAGCCCACAGCTAGTGTTGTCGCATGTATTTAAGAACGTGTACGATTCACGCCGCTGAGACATTTGCTTTGTTCAAGTTGGAGAGTTGACTGCGCGATTCACTAATTGGCTAGAGTTATCTACCAACCATTATATTCAAACTAAACCCAAGTGTCCGTGTGTTAGAAAAAGACGGTTTCGGTCAACCCCCTTGATCCCCGTGTCAATGTATCCTACTCCTTCAAATCGATTTCGATTGCGTATGAGGGTTTCGGAGCTCTTGGTTTGAGATGAGGGCAACGAGGGAAAAAACTGATGGAATTTCAGGTCAAACTAGGATGTTCATAGATAAGGTCAAGCCCACGTTTTTTTTTTTCTCATTTGCCCTGAAGTTTGGACTGAATTAGACTGTACTCCACGTGATACGCGGCCTCTTTAATAATCTTCACGTAAAACCATGCAAACCCGGGCCAGGAATGTCTTAAACCCCGGAGGGGTCTGATGTTGAGGCATTTATCGGATCCAAAGGCCATTAATTATTGTTTTACCGTGGAGTTAGCCCGACTCCCACGATCTTCTGACGCCGGGCCGTCGCCGGCGACGAGGAAGACGAGGTGGATGGATGGAGAACATCCCGAGGGAGGACGGCAGCTTGAGCTCCCATCTACCCTTGTGGAGCAGAGTGGTGTTTAAGTAGAGACGGATTTAAGGTGGGAGAGGGAGGACGCAGTGGGTGCAGTTCCTGTCCAATGGTTTCTTCCCTCCTTTCTGTAGAGTGGAGTAGGGAGAGAAATCCAGTTGGCTGGGTTTGGAAGCGGATTCCTTCATGGGATCTTCGGTGGAGCTGACCAGGAGGCAGACGTTTGGGTTCTTGTTGTCGAGAAAAGTCCTTGCTTGGTTTGCCCAAAACTTGAGTCCCTCTCATCTTCCTTGGGATTTTATTTTCTTTTTTTGATCCTTCTCTCTCCCCTTCTCCATCTCAGGAGCCGAGAGACTGGTTCGCCGCCGTGTGTTCGAGTCCGGGTCGGTGGGAGGAGCTTCGAGTTGCACAAGGTTGGGAGGAAGAACTCTGACGAACAGCTCTCCCGGAGGCTTCCCACGACCTAATGATCTATTTCTTCTTCTTCTTCTTCTTCTTCTTCTTCTTCTTCTTCTCCCCGTCCTCGCAGAGTCCGCTGATCTTGAAATCCGGATATTTCAAGAAGCTGCTTCTGGGAGGAGGATCTCTCGAGGTCTGTCTCCCCGAGGATTTCCCGGGAGGAGGCGAGACCTTCGAGAGGATTTCCCTGTTCGTCTATGGATATCTGGCCCCCTTCGATCCATCCACCGTCGCCGCCGTACGATGCGCGGCGGAGTTCCTTGAGATGACTGAGAACGTCGCCACCGGCAACCTCTTGGAGAGGTCGGACCTTTACCTAAACCAGGTGGTCTTGCAGAGCTGGGAGAGCACGCTGGTTGTCCTCCACAAGTGTCTTTCACTCCTGAAATGCTCTAAGGATCTCCTGATAGTGACCCGCTGCGTGGAGTCGCTCGCCTTCATGGCTTGCATGGAGGTCCTCGACCCGGAGCAGAGGAGGGACTGGCCCGACGCCGCCCTGCAGGCCCTCGCATGGCGGCCATGGAGCAGCAGCAGCGCAGTGGAGGTCACCGCAGGGGAGACTCTATGGGTCAAGGATCTCATCGCCCTCCCCTTCCAGCTCTTCAAGAGGATCGTCGCCTCCCTGAGAAGACAGGGAATGGAGGAGAAGCACGTCAGCCCCATCGTCATCATCTACGCCAATAAGTGGCTAATGCCGGATAAGACCGACAACGACGACCAGGCGAGCTCCATACTCGAGGGTGTTGTCGGCCTGCTCGTCCCTGTGGGGGCGAAAGCCAACACAGTAGTACCTGTGAGATTCTTTTTTAGTTTGCTCACGAGAGCTCTCAGACATGGATTGGGTGAGGACAGCCGGAGGAGGTTGGAAAGCCAAATCGCTTCCCTGCTACCGTCGTCTAGGGTGGGGGACCTCCTCCTTCCGGATGACAGAAAGGGACCGATCTCATCCAGTCGGGAGGTGCAAGCCATGGAGACGATCTTCTCCATCTATGTGGCGGGGAGACCTTCAGAACGAGACCCAGTTGTGGCCGACCTGTGGGACTGCTACGTGAACCAGATCGCCGGCGACCCGGCGATGTCTCCCCGCCGGTTCATGGAGCTCGTCGACGTGATCCCCCTTCAAGATCGGGAGACCCATGACAATCTCTACAGAGCATTGGATGCATTCCTTCTGGTACGTCGTTGAAACTTTCGAAAACAGAGGTCGATAGATATGGCAGGACCCATATTTCTCAATCTGCTCCCTTTCGTTTTCTCCAGAGCCACCGGAGCATTTCCGGCGAAGAGAAGGCGTCGGTCTGCAAGTATCTTGACTGCCGGAAGTTAACTGAAGAGGTCTGCGTTCGGGCAGTCCGGAACGAACTGATGCCGCTGCGGCTGATCTTTCAAGCTCTCGTCGTTCAGCAGCAGAACACCCATCAGGTCCTCAGGAACCAAAAGGAATTCTCCGGGAACCTCTTCCTCTCCAGCGGGAGATTACAGCCTCAAGACCAGGGGACGGCGGAAACGCTGGAGATCACCGGGATGGAGTACCAGTCCACCAGCTTCAGGATCCAGACCCTGGAGAGGGAGCTCTGTGCGCTGAGAAGGAGCTTGCAGAAGAAGGGAGAGACCATGGCGGAAGATCAGGTGGGGGGGAACTGCGTGGGTTCCTTCAGGTGGGGGGCTTCGCAGAGGAAGCAGGGCGACCAGCTACTGAAGATGTTCAGGGGTCTCGCCATGTGGCGATGGGGACGGGGGAGATCAAAGAGGAAAGATGCTGCTCCAGCGGACAGCTCCATGTAGTGTAGGAATGATCGCTTGGAGATTGATTGGTGACGCCATTTACCGATAGAACAGTATGTAGAGAGAGAGAGAGAGAGCATGTAATTGGAAAAGTGGGCAATTTGAACATAGTTTCAACTTTGGTCATATATAACTATTTACAATAACAAGTGACAGATAATAGGCAAACCACAGATGGGTTTCCCTGGGCCTCTTGTGCATCAAACTACTAAATTCTGCAAAGGTCAGATGCAGCGTGGGAAATTTCTCAAGCACCTTTCATAAGATCAATTAATTGCTAATAAATGAATATCAGGAGGAACTAAATTGGGTAAGGGGATGCCTCAATGAAGGGATCGGTGTGGGTCTTCTGCGACTCCAAGACGAGCCTTGCTGCTTCAATTACAACCTGCCCGCTCACGTAGTGGTGCCGACAGACTGGCATATAAACATCGGCGCCGCCAATCAACTCGGTCTGCTGCTCATCTGTCTTCCTTAGGGTGAAGAAAGCCTGCTTGCCACAGAGCTCACACCGGGCCGTCAACTTGGTCACAGTGTCAGCTAGAGGAATAATATCAAGCACAGATCCAAAACTGCACCTGGAAGTAAGATATTTGAGGCCATTTGTAAGGGTAGAGATGATATCCAAAAATTATGCATATTGAACGTTAAAGGTATTTGATTCGATCATTGGCGACTAATCAATGTGAGAAACATGCGATCCGTCCAAAGTTCGTGAGAAAAAAACAGCTCGAATGATTCATTCATGTTCGATTGTTAAAAACCGTGGGGGTATCTAGTCTAGATTCTTAAAAAATACACAGATACGGAAGAATACCTTCGATAGTCGCCATCTAATCCTGCAACAACAACAATCTTCCCATCATGATCAGCTGCCTTACAACAAAACTCACGAAGATCATCAAAAAACTGAGCTTCGTCGATTCCAATCACGTCCACCTGTCCCCAATCGGCATTTCGCAACAGATACCACAAAAAAATTAACAAACACTTTGATAGATATATCTGTGCTTCTCATCTAACAATGACCATTGCCATGAGCATAAACCTTATGACGGATGTCAAATTTTCATAACTGGGGGGGAGTGCGAATTTGATGTGGTATTTAACTGGCAAATAATTACAATTATTTTCCACAGCTTATCACGAACATACTCCATGATTCAACATCCTCCATTCTCGCTTAAATTCACGAATAATCGAAATCTGAATATAAGGAGCCAGTTCAGCTGGCTAAATCACACAGGCTGGCACATATCTTCCAGCCGTTGTATCCAGGGTTGTCTTCAATTCGTTGCTCTAAGCTAATGAATACATCACCCTATGACGAGCTTTTTCATTTCTCATCGAGGTTACAGGTTACAATGTGCTTTTTATTTACCACCACAATCGCAACGAGAAATAGAGAAGCATATAACGAAGATTAACCGTGTTTCCACAGTTCAATAATCTTTAGAAGATTATTTGACAGATGAGGATTTGGATTGACTACCAACTAGACAATTTTTCCGCTGACACCCTCCATAAGCAATTCGACTGATAAGATCAGAAAGGGAGGTTAATAGATCATCGATTCCCTCTTATAAGCAGCAACGAAGAGAAACATGCCCACAAGAGAGGTGACGGTCCTCATGGCTTTAGCCTTTACGAAGAAGATTTTTTTTCCCTTCGACTTATCTCCCACTAAAATATCCACATTATGGAAGAGGAACCGCTGGGAGTTCACGCACAACACCTTTTATTGTGCGGAATAAGGTTAGGAAAATGATGAACAGAACGGCGTTTTATCACCTTGTCATATGCCTCGGCTCCCAGCATTGCCCGGAAAGTTGAAAGATCTGGCAAGGCCCAACATGGCATCCTCAAGCCATCATGCGTCACAATAGAGTCTAGCCCATATCTGGTGTCTTTGTCCGATTTTATGATAGCAACGTTCCTGTGAACAAGAAAAATCAGCAAATATAAGTGTCTACCCCGAAGAAGAATCGAAAACAATAAGTCGATGATTATTAGATCTCGATTATTTTACACTGCCATGGAGATGATGAGGTTCAGATCAACTCGACGTCAGGAGCAGAGATTATCGACACCAGTTCAAGGCCGAGGAGTACCTTCCGCTGCTGCTGTCTGCTTGGAGCCGGCGGAGCAGTGCAGTGGTCTTCCCCGCAAACATAGGCCCGCAGATGACGTGAATCTCCCCGGAGGAAGGAGGGGGGGCGTCCATCATCGCACCTTGGCCCTCAAAGTGGCGGCATCCGGAGACGCGAGAGGACAGGGCAGGGCCGGGGGGCTTCCGACGGATAGGCGGGGGGACGCGCCAGGTGAGGGATTGGACTCCGTGGACAAGTGGGACAGGGACGGCGATGGCGGGGTGTCGGCGAGGAGAGAGCCCAGTGGCCGCGGAGGAGATGGATGCGGACAGCAAAGGCCTCATCTTGCAGATGGACTGCATTTATAACTGGTATGGCATTCGATCGGGAATTCCACACTGTGCGGGCACGGCCTGTTCCTTGGAGGGGAAGATTTAGAATTTGAAACTGGGTTGGAGGACCGGGACGGCTGGAGCAGGATTTAGGGTTTTGGAGGGAAACAAGGCCTGTAGGGGCCAAGGGGTGGAGAACAGGGAGGGAGAGAGATTGACCTCTTCTTCCACCTTTCTCCTATAACGAAATTACCCCTATACCCTCCTCCCCTGACAAGGCCCCCAGCGTTCTGATGACCTCTTCTATGCTGTCAATCTCCTCATGGAGTTGATCTCCGGCGAGGAAGGTGTGGACCTTCCCTCTGATCTCCACGGAGCTCTGGCCAGGATCCTTCTTTCTTCCTAGTGTTCTAACCAATCCACGGATACCCACCACTTCCTGCCACCTCCCCAGACCCGCGTAGAAATTTGAGAGCACGACGTATTTTCCCGTATTCTCTGGCATCAGATCAAAGAAACGCTCCGCCGCAATCTTCACCAGCCCAGCATCTCCATGAACCTTGCAAGCACCGAGCAAGGCGCCCCACATAACAGGGTGCTGCTCAGAGGGGCCCTTCTTCACCAGCTCGTAGGCCTCCTCCAACCTTCCCGATCTTCCCAGAAGGTCGACCATGGCGGCGTAGTGCTCCCCTCTCGGCCGGATATTGTACTCCCTCGCCATGGAATTGAAGTACCCCCAAGCTTCGCCAACCAGCCCTCTTCTGCCGCAAGCAGAAAGAACGGCGACGAAGGTGATGTGGTTCGGCCGGAAGCCTTCGTCCACCATGCGGCGAAAGAGCTCGATGACCTCCGCGGCGCAGCCATGTACCCCGTACCCGGAGATCAGGACCGTCCAAGTGACGATATTCCTCTCCGGCGAGTTCTCGAAGGCCCGCCGGCCGTCGTCGGGTGCGCTGCACTTGAAATACATATCCACCAGCGCGCTGCTCACGACCACATTGGCGATCACCAGAGTTTTCACCATGATGGCATGGACCCTCCTTCCACATTCCAGCGTTGCTCGCCGGGCACACGCCCGGAAAGCCGACGCAAAGGAGAACTGATCTGGGCTCATGCCGGAGGCTACCATCAGGAAGAAGAAGTCTAACCCCTCCGCTTCAAGCCCGTTTTGCACATATCCAGATAGCATGGCGTTCCAGGGGATCACGCTCCTTTTGGGCATTTCATCGAAGAGCTTGTGCGCAGCTGCCAGATCCCCATCTTTAGCATAGAGAATGAGTAGTTTCGTTTTCAGATATTCGTCGGGGGTGAATCCGGTGGAGATCATCTGAGCATGAATCCTCCTTCCGAGCCTGTATTCCTTCCAATGTACTGACTCCTGCAGGAGAAGCTTGTACGTCTGTTCATCCGCAGGGGAGCCTCGAGCACACATGACCTCCACTGCTGCCGACAGCCTCCCGGAATAGCAGAGGCCCTTCACTGCCCCGTCCCGCCGGGAAGACTCGACGCGGATGCGGCGAGGGGAGGGAAGGGATCGACAGATCGGAAAGCGCATGAGGGAACCCGAGATATATAACACTCTTCAACTCCGGAAGAAGATCAAACCAGTTCCGGATCTTTCCAGTCCGATTATAAAGCAGTAGATTTCGAAAAGGAAAAGGGTAGAGTTGACGCATGGGCCACTCCCATCAACGATCGAACGGAAGCTCAAACATATAAACCACGGGAAGATGAATTGCCAAACCGTAACTGTAGCCATTTAAACCCAGGATAATCGGTAAAAATGTGTCAGCTTTTGATGATTTGTTTATGATTTATGAGGGCATTCCAGAACCCAATAATCTATAACTTTTATGGGTATTTACAAGGTAACTGGGCTGTGAAGAAAAAACTCCATAATCCAAGTCTTAAGACAATGGGTAAGGGTGGTTTCACTCATTAGGAGAAAGGGAATTCACTCAATCAACGATGAAATCCATGCAGAAAAAGACCAATAATCCTACGGATCTATGTGGAATATTGAATCCATAATATTTCTGCGCAGACAGAAATTAGGCAGATTTAAAATGATCATTTTACATCGCGATGTGATTAGCGTTTAATGTTCTCATGAAGCTTATTTGTGCTTCTAACCCTTTCAAGAATCTCACTGCATGAGGGATTGATTAGTAGTTGTTTTATTTCATTGTCCATTTCGAGAAAAAGAGTGGACCAAGGAGCTGAATCACCCTACATAGAAGCAGGTAATACTAGACGACATATTTTCCGGTGGTATTTATTCCTCCTCTCATAGCATTAAAAGAAAAGGCAGCGGTGCCCCTTCTTTTCTTCCCAGCCCCTTTTAAGTGCGGCCCAGTAAGTGGCCTGTTGAGAGTCTTCATTAGGCCCAGATAGATATGAGCCATTTCTTAATAACAAGATATCCAGTGCATTCCTTAAATTGAATTATTTATTAATCAGCCAGAGCAAGAGCGAGCGAGCGAGCGAGAGAGAGAGAGAGATAGAGATAGAGAGAGAGAGAGAGAGAGAGAGAGAGAGAGAGAGAGAGAGAGAGAGAGAAAGATCGACCTTAAGTTTAAATGGGCTGGAAAGAGCATTTCTGGGCCAGACCTAAAAATCGAGTAATTACCAAAATCCGCTATCGCCTGAGGTTCTCTCCGAACTGAAAGTTTATAATTACTATCCCATCTCAAGGTGAGGAAGACAAGAAGAGAAGGGGAGGGGAGAGGGGAGAGAGAGAGAGAGAGAGAGAGAGAGAGAGAGAGAGGGGAGGGAGGGAAGCCGTCGCGTGTGATGATGGAGAACGGCCCCCTTTTGGGGCAGATCTACGTGCAGGTGTCTTATGCGGCCATGTTTCTCCTCTCTCGCGTAGTGCTCCATCAGGGCATGAGCCAGTACCTCTACGTCTTCTTCCGGCAATGCGTCGCGAGCCTCGCCATGACCCTCTTCGTCTTCTTTCTCGAGAGGTAAACAATTCGAGCTTCGGACCCTCTGGATGATCCGTGTAACTGATAGGTTTCTCCACAGCGGCCGGAGGACGAAGCCTTCCCTGAGAGATGTGGGGAAGATCTCGGTGCTAGCGCTATTCGGGTCAGTCTCTATTAACCTGGCCTTTCTTCATGTCTTTCTTCCCCCTGGAGTGATGTCCCGAGGTGTCCGTGGCGTGTGGTAGGATCACGATCAGTCAGAATCTTTACTACGCTGGACTTTCCCTCACATCCACCACCTTCGGCACCACCATGAACAACATCAACCCTGCGACTACCTTCTTGATGGCCTTGGCTTTCAGGTAAGACTCGTCTCTCTCTCTCTCTCTCTCTCTCTCTCTCTCTCTCTCTCTCTCTCGCTCGCTCTCGCTCTCTTGATCTATCTATCTATCTACTTCAACTTCGGGTAGCATGTGCTATTCCGCAGGATGGAGAAGCTAGAACTGTGTAGTTGGAGAGGACATGCCAAGGTCTGGGGAACTGTCCTCTGCGTGGGAGGAGCCACAATAATGACCGTGTTCAAGGGGCCAGTTATTTTCGGATCTCAGAACCTGCTTCCAGACGGCCTCTCTGGGTCATCTGACAGCGGCTGGATCTTGGGCGCTCTCCTGCTGGCCGGAGGTGTCTGGACCTGGTCTATTTGTTTGATCTACCAGGCAACTCTCTCTCTCTCTCTCTCTCTCTCTCTCTCTCTCACTCACTCGCTCTAACATAAACCACACAAGCATGGTGGCAACTGTTGATAAGGTCGCCGTCTGATCTCGACGGCGGGTGTTGACGGACATCGTCTATCGCAGGCGTGGATCACCCTGGATTGCCCCTCCCAGTTGACGTCAACAACCGTGATGTGCTGGATGGGTACGCTCCAGTCGGGCCTCGTGGCACTCCTGCTCGTGCGGACGCCTGACGCCTGGAGGCTGAGCTGGGACCTTCAGCTCCTCACCATCACCTACAGCGTAACTCTCTAGATTATCTCATTTACCGCACCCCAGAAGCTCAAAGCCCCAAATATATCCCCCACCCTTAGAAGAGAGAGAGAGAGAGAGAATAAGACAGGCACTCACTTGGTGTGAACTGGTTGCCAGGGCATATTCTGCTCGGCCATCGGGATCTTCGTACTGATGTGGTGCGTGAAGAAGAAGGGTCCCCTCTTCGCCAGTGTCTTCAGCCCTCTGTCCGCCGTGATCGTGGCCATCCTCGAGCCCCTTCTCCTCCGCGTGCCGCTCCGCTGGGGAAGGTATGTCAGAAGGACACCAAGAGCTTTCCCGTAATGCCTGCCCATCTAAGAAACTTCTCTTCTTTCCTTCTCCGTGCTTCCAGCCTGACGGGGATGATCCTGGTCTTTGGGGGGCTCTACTGTGTCCTGTGGGGCAAGGCGTCTGAGGAGAAGGCGGCCAGAGTCAGAAAGGTCGTCGCCGATGGCCGAACGGACACCGGCGCTGGAGAGTCTTTGCTGTACAAGGGTGGAGAAGAACGAATCGAGGTCTAAAAGCCCTTGAGATCTCTCCGTAACCACTCCAATTGGAGCGGAACTCGAAAGACGACGGCGACCCAAGCCGGAGATTCCCTCTGTCGTTGGATATATTTAAGGCTCAGGAAAGGACCCGCTCGGGCCGAGAATAATTACCATCAGTTTCTTCTTAAAGACTCAAATCCAGAAAAACGTGAGACTACTGCCAGGCTTGCTCGGCCGACGAACAAATAACGACTTGTCGCAGGATCTAATATTACCAAAAAACTTAATAATCTGATAAAATAAACTAATTTCTTCTTGGGCCTGCCTAGTATAAATGTCTCCCTGATATCGGCCCATCGGGCTCACGGTCTATGGTCTTAATAAAGGCAGGGGAAGTCGATCACCCTCTCGTTAGTTGCCTGCCCAAATTGGGCGCTGGACCTGTCCAAACTACTTGACTTCATTCGGCCCAAGGCCCTGTCCAACACTCACCCTAGTTTAGGGTTAGGGCTCAGTCTGCCCTGCCGTCACTCCAACTTCTGCATGGCACTCGCAGAAGGCAAACCTACTTGA